>OX638138.1:73578184-73890277 GCA_951805005.1 Othius punctulatus
TTTCGGCATTTTTGGGCACTTCAGAGGTTTTCTACATGTATTCTACAATAAATAAGTTGCAATTAGGTACCTAAGTTAAAATTAAACTGCAGTGACCGATTTTTATTATTTTCCTAAATGTTATATCACTGAAAAGTTTTTGATGCAACGTGCTTTTTAGGAGAAATATTTTTAAACAATAACTTTATTTAAATAGCTTCTAAAAACATGAATCTACACCTTCTAAGTTTTTGTTATAGTTCTACAAAAGTCCTGTATGTGTTCCATTTGACTGGTCTAAATGAGGTGAATTGATATTTAATAAATTTAGTGTTTTTGGAAAATCAATTTCCTTCAAATTATTCAGTAATCTAAAACTAACACGGAATAAAAAAATTCATTGATATCTTGCGTGATTTTTGTAAATTCTGACAAATCAATAATAAAAAAAAATCTCATATGATGCCGACTTTTAGCCGAAAAAAAACACGCATTTTAGGGATAGGTTTGTTTTTCACTTTTTTGTAGAATATTAGTCTGTCTATTGCCCCGCCATACAAAAAGAATGATTACGTTTTGAAGTGTTCCTGTAAACAATTAAACTTTGAAATAGTACTAGTAAAAAAAATCATTCATTCACAAGAGAAATTATGAATATTGTTTTAATCGTCTCATTGAAGCACAAATTTCAGAAATTATTATTTTTCTCAAAAACTAAAAGTAATAAGTGCTCAACAGGCTTGAGAAAATATGATCAGAATTGTACGAGCAATCGTAAAAATATAGACGATATTACATTTCAAATAACAAAGTTGATGGCCACTTCTGATAGAACCGGTAATGATAGAAACATGTACGTATTTTCTATCGGAAGATCACAATAAACGATAATTGTGTGAATTAAAAAAAAAAAATATTTCATCAGGAACCCGATAAACTTTTAAACAACGACTTGCGTGGGACACCCTGTTTGGATTGGTTAAATTTTCCGTCAGTTACTTAATCTTGTAATATATTTACTTCTGCAATGTGATTACAGTGATCTACTTGATGGAAGGTAATTGTTAATTGTCCCCGGTAAAAATCGAGCACTGAGGGGTGAAGCGTGTAATTCTGTGATATAACTCAGGCGATGTGACATGGTTGATGTGAAAATTGTAACTGGTTGGTTGTATTATCCAAACTCTCCTCATGTATTTGGGCATTAGATTGAAAGGTCACAAAATGTACTGTATGAATAACGATAACTACAATTAACATATTGAGTTTAGTATGGGGTTATTACGGCCTTATTCCTATTGTGTAAGTCTATCAATTTCCTAAGTATAATTATTGTTAGGACCATCGTTATTGGCGGTGTCGGGTGCTTGATGAAAGGATTGCTACTTAATTATTTCTGGTTCGAAGCGGTTTTATTAGTGCAGATTAGGAAATCACAGAAATCTAGATATCTGTTTGTGGATTCAATGCGAAAGAGAAGATTATGTGATTAGGGTACTTACCGGCAAATGATATGTAGGTACACACTAAAATAAACTCCGCCAGTAGCTGTTTACTGTTGCAGATTTACGCAACCCCAAGAATAACGACTCTGCACTAAGCATATTATGAGTCATGAACATACTTCACTAAGCTGCGAGTTATCATAATGTTTTATTATTTTTTCGTACGATGCTTATTTTTCGAGATATTTCGATGTCTTAACTTAAATGAACAACCCGGTATAATTAGTTATTTTAATATAGCTTTTTTTTTTTGTGAAAGAGCATCAGTGCAAGTTTATTGAAATATATACGTGCGCGATACGATATGAAATCAAACTTATTAAGTAGTCAGGAACAAAACTCAGCAATACCAATTTAAGATAATCCGGCCCTGCGCGCAAAACTGCAGCGCCCTCGTTGCAGAATGCTTGAACTACAAATTGAGTAAACGTATTGGATAACATCCCATTCTTGTTAGAAAACCGAACTTCATAAAATGAACTACCTAATTATGAAAATAATTATTTATTTTTTTAATCTTCTTATTATAGATTTAATTCTTTATGTCATGTCTGTTTTGTACATTGGATTTTAAATTTGTACTAGGAGTAATCAAATTTATTTATAGCAATTTTTTTTTTAAATTTTTGTTAAGGAGATCATGTCACGCATTAGCAAAAGAGGAATACGAATTGCATATTTTATTAATTCATTTATGTATAGTGTGCGAAAATTTTATGAAGAAAGAAAACACCGTCAGATTCCCCGCCCTTAACGTATATTTACGTAACGTATAAAACGTCAAAACTGTTGACGGAAAATGTATTCAACGCAAGAAAGTATTTAAATTTTCTTCTTCATTCTTCAGCATAACATAACACGGTTAATTTAATTTCTTCAATCAAAACGTGGCATCTCCTAGTTACTTTATGATGACTACCGGAGATGCATCCTCTACTTTTAAATTTAGCGATTATATTACAAATTGTTCCGATTGATGGCATTGGTCTCTCAGGATAATGCACAGAAATTAAATCGCTCACAGTCCGTATACTAATGCCACATTGTTACCAGTGTATTTGTGCACTGGTACAGATGCACTGCCCAGATTGTATCTTTTCATGAATACATTTTCGGTCTACAGTTTTGACGTTTTATTAAAAGGGTTATGAATTTGTCTTTTTTTTAAAATTGAGTTACCCACGCTAGTAAATTTGGTTGCATACATTGAATTTTAGCGTATGATTGATCCTGTCGTTTTAAAATAGAACATATCCTATGTTCAGAGATAAAAAAACGCGCGGTATATACCTGCAGCCCCTCGCGCTAGAGAGCACAGCGCGCTGGGCAAAACACCTTATCCGCGATAATGCAAACTTTATCATGCTATTTAAACGATGATCTAAATCTTAGACATGCATATGACGATCATGTCAGCTCTGATATGAGGTTGGAACAGTTTAAGGATATGTGTAGAATGTATAGGGATGGAAGATATTCCTTCATAACGACAGATAAGGATAGTGATCTGGACAACGGCAGATATAGGAAAGAGCTAGATCAGTTTGTATTACTCGATTCGCATGTCTAAGCAGGTTTAAACAAGTCTGGACAGGTTTAAACAGGTCAAGACAGGTCGAAACATGCCAGTAAGCAACTGCCCCTTCCCACACCAGCTGCTATATAAACAGCTCATACGGTTTTACAAACGGCTCAAACGGCTTTTTAAACATCTCAAACGGTTTTACAAACGGCTGAAACGGCTCAAATGGCTTTTTAAACAGCTCAAACGGCTTTTTAAACAGCTCAAGCGATTTTAAACGGCTCAAACGCCTTTACAAACGGCTCAAACGGTTTTTTAAACAGCTCAAACAGCTTTTTAAACAGCTCAAGCGGTTTTAAACGGCTCAAACGCCTTTACAAACGGCTCAAACTGTTTTTTAATCAGCTCAAACTGCTTTTTAAACAGCCCAAGCGGTTTTACAAACGGCTCAAACGGCTTTGTAAACAGTCTAAGCGGTTTTACAAACGGCTCAGACGGCTTTTTAAACAGCTCAAGCGGCTTTACAAATGGCTCAAACGGCTTTTTAAACGGCCCAAACGGCTTTACAAACTTCTCAAACGGCGTTTTAAACGGCCCAAACGGCAATTTAAACAGCTCAAACGGATTTTTAAACAGCTCAAGCGCCTTTATAAACGGCTCAAACGGCTTCTTAAATGACTCGGGCGGATAGTATAAATTGGATGCATATCAGATACCGCATCATTGTGAATTCTGCCTTGAGGCCGTACACATCATAAGCGATTTACTCCTTGTTAAGTTAAACTGATCGATATGGAGAATGCGAAAAGGCGGAAAGCATTGGCACTGAAATTATATCGTGATGAGAATGATGTGATGCTGGATAAGTTATACAAGCCAATCTCCGACACGCTGAACATTTTGGCTTCAAACGCAATACCTGCATTACCACCGCCGCAGCATGTAATACCTAAGAGAAAACCTGTGGCCTGCCACGCCATCTACAGCATCTGCTAGTACATCAACTCAAAGTCCTTTTCATATATCTACTGCGACTTTGGCACAGCTATAAACTCCGACGGCAGAGAAACTAAAAATATTGCGTGGTCAATTAGCCTCTTTACAAAATATCCAAAGGAGACTAGACTTCTCGCATGGTGATAAAGAGGATGCTGATTACGAAGATGCAATCCAAGAGCCGATATTTATCTCGAGAAGGAGATACTACAAATCAAAATATATCTAGAGAAGAGGCTATTCGAAATATAGATTATACTATTAGTGCTCAGGATTTATTGGAGGATATGTCGCCTACATCTAGAAGCCAATTTATTAGCTATTTAATGGTGATAATGTTGGTCTAGATAGGTTATTCGGCGTGGATTACGATCATCTTAGCCGGAGATTTCAAATGGGTAAAACTCCGATTACTATAAATGGCCAAGATCTTATAATTCATTGCTATTGTTATGCGGAGACCCCAGGACTTTATGATCTGATATTTAATAAGAAGCCTACGTCATTTTCAGAGAGTGATAGAGAAATGTATGGCGATATCATCAATAAAACGAATATCGCGTATCGGCAGTCCGGCGGTCCTTAGTCCCCGTGATGTATGATATCGATTTGACCTCTAATTATCCCCGCGGTGTAATTGAAGTAATGCACCTGTAATTGTTGTAAGACCATTGTTATCCTGCAATTGTGATTAAATTATTCGCAATTTCCGTTATCAACCCATTGTTACTGCTCGCTGTGATTACTTAAAATCTCGAATTAAAAGCGTCAATTAAATTAATCGAAGTCTCTGCTGGGGGTGAGTTGGAACTGTTGTTGTATAACTACTTATGTGTTTTCAATAAATAAAAAATATATATATCTTGAAAAAGTTTTTTTGAGAATTAACCATCGAAATGTGGTTTTCGGTACTACTTGGACTATCGACCCCATATTACATTATTATTATTAATCTATTATTTTGTTATTTTTGTACTTACAAGTATATTTTTTAATTAAAGACATATATATTTTAATCTTTATTATTTATTTATTGTTCCTAATTGTTTAGGATCTTAAGCAATTATCAGAGGTGCAAGTATGTATATTTCATTTTAAAATTTGAATTTGAATTTGTAAATTAGAAATGTGAACATCAGCGCCTCTGATAACGCTCGTCTGCTTTTCTCCCATAAGCCTGGTATTAAACTACCCATGGCAACATTAGCAGAGTCTTCAACATCAGAAGTTAGTTCTGAATCGCTATTTAAGGACATTTTTTGGCATTATTAAATTTGTGAATTATTTTAATTTCCTGACAAATTTGTTCATGGCAGTGCAATTATGTTGCGTAGAAACAATGGGTATAAGGTGATCTGATTCTGTAATGTAGTAAGGAACGTTCTTATTCAAATAGTAGATTAAATAATTCTGACGGAATTAAATAAAGTTTTGTACGTAACACGTTATGAAATATGCGATATTGTTTGACGAATGTAATATTTGCCAAAACGAGCGAAGCGAGTTTTGCAAATTACACGAGTAATAGCGAACTTTTCATAACTGATTACATAAATTACTATTATTTAATTCCGTTACAAAAACACAAACCTTACATCAATTTCTGACGTTATGAAATTAGAATTATCGCAGTTTTTTTGAAATGTTCTGAAATCTTATTTTACTTCTGAAAATAATAGAGAACTTCAGAAATCTTTGTGGGTGCATATGGAAGTATTATTTATTTTTGTACTGTTCTCAAATTTGTTTTCTTTTTTCAGAAACTGTAAACTTTGCAGTACCAAAGAAGACAAATAAAACTCTGGAGATATTGTAGCAATATATTATTATGAACTGGACTCGAACTAAAATGTACGAAATCTTTGGCCATAAAGCATAATTACACATAAGAAATTCTTCAAAACTTCCAAGACGTACGTACATTAACATCTAATGTGCGTTTCAAGCAAATTATTATTTATGTGTCCACTGTAACTCACGCGGAAAGTGTGGTGCATGCGTCGGGCAACCGGGCTGTATTAATAATTAAATTGTGCTGTATATATACAGGGTCCGTCATTTCACCTCCCGTCTTCTGTAACTCAGTTACTAATTGAGTTAGGATTTTGATATTTTGCATACTTTACTTGCATTCCGTGACGTATTTTAGGAAATTATTTTTGATTATACAGTGCAACGGCCACCCGCCCTCTTAAAGATTTGTAAATGAAAGAAAGGGGGTGACTTTATCACATTACGTGTTTACCGGGGTCGGCCAGGATTCATGAGTTTTATGCTTTATGTTTCTGTTCTTATTACTGAGAGGGTGAGGGAATGAAATCAATTAATCGGTCGGTAATAATATATATATTAAACAAAACTGAAGAGAATACAAAACAAAAAAAAAGGAACAACTTAAATTAGGTTAATCTTCTGGGTACTTGGCCGTATGGTGGGCTGCCTATGATCGATCCTCGCAGCGGCGCGGTTCTTCTAATTTGACATCCCCCAGCGGATGACGTTTCATGTCGTGCTGGAATTAACTCGGGATAGTGTTAGTTTTCTGTGTTTATAGTTATAGTATAGTTCTAGTTCGGGATTAGCTGGTGTTCTACAGGAAACCGGTAGATAATTTCCAGAACCCACAGAGTCTCTAGGTATAATTATCACACGGTTAGGTGATTTACTGACAGGTTGTTAATTATTAGTTCTCTAAGACAGGTTACAACCGCCGTCGGTGGGGAAGCTCACAGATAAGTTACGCGACCCACAGAGTCTTCGTAAATTACCGTGTTACGGGGAAACTGGACAGGTTCTACAGGAAGCCGGTGGATAATTTCCAGAACCCACAGAGTCTCTAGGTATAATTATCGCACGGTTAGAGCTCACAGATAAGTTACGCGACCCACAGAGTCTTCGTAAATTACCGTGTTACGGGGAAACTGGACAGGTTCTACAGGAAGCCGGTGGATAATTTCCAGAACCCACAGAGTCTCTAGGTATAATTATCGCACGGTTAGAGCTCACAGATAAGTTACGCGACCCACAGAGTCTTCGTAAATTACCGTGTTACGGGGAAACTGGACAGGTTCTACAGGAAGCCGGTGGATAATTTCCAGAACCCACAGAGTCTCTAGGTATAATTATCGCACGGTTAGGTTATTTACGGACAGGTTGTTAATTATTAATCCTCTAAGACAAGTTATGGTGTTAGCTTAGCAGGGGGCGACGTGCGTGCACGGGCGGCTTGCTGGGATCTCTCAGAGCGACGTGCGCGCACGGGCGGCCTACTGGGATCTCTCAGAGCGACGTGCGTGCACGGGCGGCCTGCTGGGATCTCTCTTCTCAGGTCGGTGCGCCGGAGTTAAATATACTCCCGAACAATTACTTGTGACGTATCGTTCAGCTGATCATTGTGTCCGTGTTTCGGGAGGTGGAAATCGCGCGGCCGCGTATTTTCTTACCGGGGCATCCCGAGATATATATTCCCTTGTTTTTAAGGGTGAAGCAATATATCTCGCGGGTGCACCTTTACAACAGGGTGTCCCAACAAAGTGTGACGTCATGATGATGTGTATTTTTAAATTGCATGATATATTTTTTGTTGTTTATTTGGATGCCCTTTATGGATGCCTACATACCTATGAAATTTTATTAAAATCGGGTCAGTGATTTTAGCACACAAAAATAAAAACTGAATAAAATCAGTTTTGCACCATTTCTTTAAGAAAATTAATAAGAGATAAAAGTATGCCTTGTTAATAAAACCATACAAGTTACTCATTAAATAAGGTCTGATAGTTGCTTTAACCAAGTTTTATTGATATGCATTATATAGAGTGTCCAAAATTTAGTGTCAAACTTTTCAAACTTTAAATCACTTTATTTTTCTTATTTTAAATTGAAGCCCCTGTATATTTTTATGTCTTTCCATGTGGAATTAAAAGACAAACATTTTTCCTAATTAGAACTCTATCGCAATTCCTAACACATTGAAAGTTATGTGCAGAAAACTCGATTTATCAACTATTCCAATAGCCATTTTAATGAATAAAACTCGAAGGTGACTTTGAAAAACAATTTATTGACATAACATGTTGTTTATTTACAATTAATATCTCGAAAGTATTAAAGGTTTCACAGATCTTCGTCTAAACCTATTACACAATGTAAAAGTATTAAGTTTTGTATAAAAAATAATTTTAGTAATAAAATTTCATAAAAACATAACATAACTGTGCATTTCTAAAATTAATTAATTGCTAGAACTTATGTTCTATAACAAGTGCCTCCCACTGCGATATTGTGGACTAGCGATGAAGCTCTTTTTCATTTGTCAGGGTGTGTGAATAAGCAAAACTGCCGTTACTGGGCAGCTGAGAACCCTTAAGAGCTTCACCAAAGACCCCTTCACAGCCCCAAGGTCACAGTTTGGTGTGCACTGTCGTCTGTAGGCATCATTGGGCCTTTTTTTTGAGGAGATTGGCGTCACGATTACTGTGAACTCTAGTCGGTACTGTGACATGCTTGAGAATTTTTTGAGGCCAAAAATCGAAGAATTCGGTGAGGAACATGAACGTGAGAGCTTCTTGTTCCAACAAGATGGTGCTACAGCACACACAGCCCGTCGTTCACGCGCTATTCTCCAGGAGATGTTCCCCGGGCGGGACCGCGTGTAACACAGGAAATAAACGCGCCAGAAAGTTCGGCCACGGAATGGCAATTCCCAAACCAGGGGAAAAGCAAACCGGTCACACCTAAACCGGGTAACTCGCAAGAAACACATCTGGGCAAACGCGCTAGAACCCAAACGAGTGAAATCCCAAACTGGTCAAAAACAGAATTTAGGTACCAGGAGTGCAGACGTCAGCGGAGGTATAAATCCACACCGGATTGCGAGGCGGTGACTGACCATTAACTGAATATTGAAGGAAAAAATAACATTCCATTAGTTACTGTTTGAATGATGTTGGATATAAAATAATAATTAAAAGTGATAGCGTGACAATTTAGTAATACAAGTCATCAATTTTAATATTTCCAGTTAAGGAAACTATTAATTGTAATATGGATTTTTAACATTAATATAATTCTTGTAAGATATAAACGAACAACTCATTACTTTTATTAGATATCGGAGCTTTAAATATTAAAGTATTACAATGAATAATTGGCAATTAAAGAGACGAAATATATTATACAATAATAGTAATTTCGTCTGGCTAGTTTAGGGGGCAAAACAGCTAGAGTGGTTTAAAATCAAAGTAACCTGCTAGTTTTCCCTCTTAATGTTATCATTAAGATAGAGACCCTGTAGTAAATTTGATTATATTAAGATGTTACATCACATAAATTTGCTTAATCTAAGTTATTTTATTTTGATTTAATTATTTTTATACCATATGGTTAATTTGGTTAATTAATTAGATAACCAATCATAGCTTATATTGTAATATCAACGTCTTCCCTACTAAAACAGCTGTCTAATCATTTCTAGGAACCTGTTTAGTTTTCAGTTTTACAGGATTTTTAAAATTCATCGTTATTTTATAAATAAGTCACTTAAAATATTTATAAACTGAAATACTTATTTATATAATAATATCTGCATCTTAAGGGATACGATACTCCTTGATTAATTTTCCATGTCCCAGTCGTTTGCCAATTAATTTGCAATTTGAAATTTTGAACTTGTCAATATAGTTAAATATAGTGTTAGTATCAGGGTTGATAAAAATCATGATTTTTCCAGAATTAATGATTTAAAAAAAATGTTTTATTTAAATCATTATTAACCTAAATTATCTTGCTTTAAAGAAAATATTTTTAAATTGTTTTGTAAAGGTGTAAGTAAAATATTTTTCTTTTCTTCTATATTTGGTCCATCACATGGTACAGATACACAGACATTTTTTTAATTATCAATTCTTGTTTGTGGGATGCCAAAACATAAATCGCTCGAAATCTTATAGACTACACAGTAGTGCGATAAAATAAAATCAATGATTTACTAAAAAAATCATAGTAGTATTATTTAAATCGTGATATAAATTTAGTCATGCATTTTCTCAGAAACTGTGCATATTAGAAAAAAATGTATAATACTTTTATTCTCCATTTGTATTCCATTATAACCATTATAAATGGGGAATACCATTATAAAGGTATTCCCAAAGTTTGGCGAAAGCATTACCTAATACCCTGTATATAAATCCAGCGCGGAAAGACCGCTATGGTCGATAGTCTAATAAATAATGTACTACTATTACTATTAGTCCATACTCCATAGTTATAAAAACTAGTTTGTAAAGTCAAGTTAGTTTTAATATGCAAAATAGTATTCAATAATCGTTATATTCATATTCATATTGAGAGTTGAGTTAGAGCTGAAATTAATTTGGGGTCCTTAGAGTCCTTAGTCAAGAACATAAAAATGTTCTTGATTCTCTTTGCTCTACATCAATAAATAACATGAAGAGTGTATCAAAAATTCAAATTATAAACAATTATTATTTGTCACAAACGTGAAATATATGTCAAAATTTTGAATCAATTCTTTATGACAGTAGTATTATATTTAGAGTTAAAACAAATACACGGTTCGGTGAAAATAGAGTTTGAAAAAATAGTAAAAACAAATAAATGTTGGCAATATAATGGTTTTAAATGTATTTCTATGAGAGGCTGTGGCTGAAAGAGTTAGTCCACTAGCTTGTCACGCCAAGGGTCATAGGTTTGAACCTCGTGTGCCCGAGAATTTATGAGTGAGTAAAATCCTGTACCAAAGTTACGTGACCTTGCAGAGGAAATAAACTCTCGATTCCTTGTACTGTTGGCCACATTAATTAACTATAGCGACAGAATTGGGCCGTCGTTAAATAAACAAATAATTTACAATACTATAAATAATTCTACAAGATGGTTTAATGTTGTATTATGTTATATTTGTACAACAATGCAATATAGTATGAATATTCATACACTACTTGATTTTGTCACACATTAATCACGGCAGATTAGTGCCATCTACTCCCACATAGTAATATATTTCTTTATTTGTTATGGTGTACTTTAGTCCTAGAATAATATTACACTTCAAGGGTATTTTACAGCAAATAAATCTAAAGTACTGCAGTAAAATTACATTAATAGAGGAGGTAGGTACGGAAATTTCACCAAACATCTGTTACAGATTTTGGGACCTCTCCTAGGTCTCATAAAATTTATTAAATAATATAAAAATGGACCAGAATTTGTAAGTGTTTAGTTTCCATTTGACTACCAGTTGTAACGGTGCGAACCCAGGTGTTGTTCAAATACTCATAATTTGTAATATTTGCTTATCTCGTGATTTACAAATTCTCATAATTTGTATTATTTATTTGGCTCGTGATTTACAAATTCTCATAATTTGTAATATTTATTTGGCTCGCGATTTACAAAATTTTCATAATTTGTAATATTTATTTGGCTCGTAATTTAGTGGTAGTACTTTACGTTATGTTTGATTTTTAAATCAAAATCGTGACAACTCAATTTGGTTCGTCATATGGGTAATGTGTCTGTTAGTAATTTTTGTTTGGAAGTAAAACACAGATATATGGATTTTATATGATTTATTCATTTTAAAAGGTTAAGCAAGCGACAGACAAATAAAAGACAGTTTTGTTACTCAAATTGGATATTATTTATTTAATTATATTTATTTAATGTTTCTCATTTTTAAATATTGGTTGTACAGCTGCGGCACATTATGCATCTCCTCAACATTTGAGGAAGCACACAAAATACCACAACCATAAAACCAATTAAATATATGTATCCAAAATTTGGAATAGATTTATTTAATAATTATTGAATATTTATTATATTCTTTGACTTTGTATGATTTATTTTATTTCGAAAACTGAGTGAAGAGTAAATAATTAATACTGCTGTTGGAATTACAAAGTGATATTAGCGACTTCCCGTACCAAAATCTTCAAATTGTGCCGAGAAGGTTATTTGATCCATGTCATCACTGCATAGAAATTCACTACCACGGTGCCTACCAATGCATTTCAACGCCACCTTGTGGCACACACACCGCCCAGTATATTATAGTCTATTATTAAAGAAAGTTAAAAACATACATCAAAAAGTTACTCGCCATGGTCGTGAACTAAGTACCTTTCGACTTTACTGTTCGACCACAACCTCTAACCACTTTGCTAAGTTACGTTTTCACAGTTTTTACATTCTCAAATACAGCCATTTTCTCAATTTTCAAGTGATTCGACTCTTTAAAATATTCTAGTGTTATTTTGCTATTTTGTGGAACTAAATTGAACCGTATTGATATTTTTATATTATAGAAAATAATCAAAATAATTATGAATCCTCAAATATTAGGTACTACAGACCTTCTAACTCATACGATCAAAAACTATTTGTAATTTCTTAAGCAACGTTTTTCAATACAATGAACTTACAACTTAGAGCTCAAAATCCAATAAACTAACTATTTCATACAAAATATGATTTTTTTCATCAATTGTCTAAAATTAATCAACTTGATAAAATTTAAATATCATTTATAAATAAAACGAGTTACTCTGTGAGTATCACATAAATTAATTTATTTGTGACTATAGTTTCGGCTACTTAGTTAATCATTATTAAACAAAGTGTCTTAAACTAACGCACCTTAATTCAAACGCCACCACAATTCAAAATATTGAATATCATTGTTTCCACAAATTATTATTAATATTATTCTTTCTTATTTTTGAGTTACTATCTTTACAACTCATATATATATATATATATATATATATATATATATATATATATATATATATATATATATATATATATATATGATATTTTATACAAATCAATTTTATTACAAATATATTGATTCTTAACTATCATCAAAATTATATTGGAGATTGAATACGTACAATCATACTATACAACAGTACATACTTAATAAAATATTGCGTTCTGCCATTGAGTCACTGTAAATGCTGTTTATATCAGCGGTGTATTGGTAACACGGTCCTGGCGACACCATAAATTTCTATTAACGTGACGATATCCTCTGGTTCCTGTCATCCTGTTACAAATTTTGCTTAAGCGGCCTTGAGTAGCGAGTAGTTGTCCGGCGCTGAACATTCTGCTCTAGACCCATCCTGGACATAGCCGCGTTCGATATTTTACGTTTCTATGAAATACGCAGTTTGTATATATCCATTCTGTTCAGTACGATGGTTTGCGTTTTGCCGAGTTTATAAAATGTTAAGTTTGCGTCTGAACATTCTGGGCATTTACGGTTTGCGGCTGGACTTTCTATGGTTAGCCAGGCACCCCCCCGGGCAGGTGGTCTCCTTGCATGAGCCCATTCAGTGGCCCCCGCGCTCCCCCGATTAAAGCCCTTGTGATTTTTATCTATGGGGTTACCTCAAGGCCGAGGTTTTCAAACATCGACCAAGGACCCTGGAAGAACTCAAAACCGCAATCGAGGAAGAAATCGCCCAGATAACCTCCACCACACTTGAGAAAGTCATGCGAAACTTCCACGAAAGGCTCAATATTTGTATTGCCCGGCAAGGCCATCATTTTGACGATATTATTTTTAAAACATAGTATGAAAAAAATTACATGACGTAATCTTTTTGATAAATAAATTATTTTTTCATTATCTCTTATTAGTTTTTTTAACAACCTTTTGAAATGTGGGAGGTTCCCGTGCCCCACCCTGTATTTGTCATATTATGAAAATCATATTTTCCATGACAAAAAATAATGCTGGTATCTAGGGTATAAAGACCTTAGCTAAAAAAGTTTTAAACTTTTATATTACTACAGTGAACAATGGCTCTTGTCACTTTGTTAAACTTTAATGTAAATAAATTGTTTTTCAAACCCACCTTCGATTTTGATTAATTAAAATGGCCATTGGAATTGTTGATAAAACGAGTTTTCTGCAAATATCTTTGAATGTGTTAGGAATTGAGATAGGGTTGTAATTAGGAAAAATGTTTGTCTTTTAATTCCGCATGGAATTACATAAAAATATACTGGGGTTCGAATTTAAAATAAGAAAAATAAAATGCTTTAAAGTCTGAACATTTTGCCACTAAATATTGGACACTCTGTATAATGCATATCAATAAAACTAGGTTAACGCAACTATCAGACCTTCTTTAATGAGGATCTTGTATGGTTTTATTAACGAGGCACTATTTTTATCACTTATTAATTTTCTTAGCCAATGGTGCAAAACTGTTTTTTTTCAGTTTTTATTTCTTTGTGCTAATGTCACTAAACCGATTTTAATCAAATTTTATGGGTATGCAGGCATCTATAAGTGGCACCCAAATAAGTAACAAAAAATATGCCATGCAATCTAAAAATATACATCATGATGACGTCACACATTTTTAGGACATCCTGTATAATCAAAAATATTTTCCTGAAATACACCCTCGAAAGCAACTGAAGTCTGCAAAATATCAAAATCCTAACTCAATTAGTAACTGAGCTATTGAAGACGGGAGGTGAAATGACGGACCCTGTATATACTACGAACTTGCGTTACACGTTGCGTTTTATTTTAAATACTATGTGCATGTTTTGTATTGCTCATTGTAGTGTTATGACTCCTTCCTTTAAGATCGATAATTGCGTGTTTCATTGTTCACAAATTTTCTATTTAAGCAGAAAGTATATAGTCTCAGGGGTTAAGAATGTATCGATAAAATTAATACATACAGTATTTGAAGGGTAGACGAGAAAAACTCGTTCATTTTTATAGAAATTGCGATAGCAGCCCGATCCTGTGCAAAATTTTTCGCTGTCTCTGCTCAACCAAATACTCAGGAGAGTCAGCCAAGTCATAAGATATAGTCAGATTAAAAATCACGCTTATCTTACATGTCATCTTGAATCCTGTGAATATTCGCACTACTAGGGAGTTCAAGTTTGTATCAGGGTAATTTGTTTAATAGTATCCAACCCGGATTTGTCAGGAAATATGGGCAAATTAGAAAATTCCCGAAACACGTCAAATATTAATTTGAAGAGGACATCTTTTGACGTACAGTTGACCTTGTGTCCTATAATAAGCACCTCTCGAAAATTTTAAATGGGACGACTAAATACGTTGCACCTCATTTGAAAAGTTTTTATGCCAGTAATTCACTCATGCCATAGTCCTATGAATTATAAACTAATTTCATAATATACTATTACTGGTGCTAGCGTGTATAAGTCTCGTAACCGCTAGAAACAGAGATAAATAAATAGTTCATTACTATTCAAATGCCGATTACACTTGAACTAATGATCTTTACAAACTTGATTCTATTATTTCCAACAGAAATTCTCTTAACTATCTATTACTACCGGTTCTATCGGAAGTAGCCTTGAAGTATTTTTACCTATTTTATTATGTCACTTTTTATAAAATGCATAGGTTCACAAATATTTTACAAATTTTCACACATTTTTCAATTTTCCAGAGGACCAAACTGAGGCTTTAAGCCCAAAACGTATCAAGCTAAATAAAAATGTTGGCCAACTGAAAACATGACTCCAGGAAGACACTTTGGCAGACATTCGGATATCTGTATTTTGAATAACCTAGAATATATCGATTTTCATAAATTTAATATTTAACCAAAAGAGAAAAATGAATGAAAAATAACATAAGACCACATCAGTTTCTCTGTGTTTTGTAATTAGTATAATTATTTATTCAATTCTGACGTTTTTAACTCATAAATAGTTATTTATAAGGTAGGTGAAATATGTTTACTACTGAATTAAAAACTTTAAATTTACTAAAAATCAAGAATATACATTTCACATCATCATTTTTTTTATAGAAACGTTTGACTTCGTAGCTACCAACTGTTGTACTGCTTCCGAGGCTGCATTTGAAACCTCGGTTTTGGTACAAAAATACTACAATCGGCCCTTTTAAATTTTAGGTTGACAATAAATGTCAGTTTGACTTTCCACCGATTTAATATTATAAAAATTAAATGTGCAACTACTAAACTGTTGTTCGATAAAATTGAATAAAATACTATATAAAACACGTGAGTTAAGCATGTTCTTCACTCGAATAAATTAGCCCACTCGCCCTCTCTGGCTGGTGGCCTAAATTTTATATTCGTGAGTCAATACCCACTTAACTTACTGGCTATATGATAGATAAGATAATATTTATTTACTTAAAACATAAACATGTGTGTAAATACAGAAATAAACATATTACTTAAAATATAAAAACATGCTTAAAATCTAGCAGTTATCGAAAAAAAAAACACAAAATTACAGACATGAAATTCATAAAAAGCACGCAATGAACAATAAATATTTAGATACATAAATATCTATTATCCACGATCACATAATAATATGTCAATTAACATTTACATTGTAAATATTGATACATTCATTATAAACAGGTTAAGTTACCTTTGAATAACAATTTTACTTATCACTGCTCATATTTCAAAATTTAAAAAAAAAACTCAAATTAAAACAAATCTAATGAGAACGGTACACGGGCTGAACTTTTAGGATCAAATCCACATTCAAACGATCTTCTGTTTTCTAAGTATTAATCATGATCGTGAGTCAGCTGTTCCTCGGAGAATCGACTTTTTACACTAAAAATACGAAATCATGGTAGCTAGTTATAAACGGCAATTGAGAATTAGTAAATACACAAACGTCAATTTTATGAGAAATTGATTTGTAATCGCGCAGACTAATTTTGTTGTCGTGAATTATGTATATAATTCTACACGAACATAATGATTTGCTCCACTCGCCTGTGGTTCATTCCGTAAACTTTGTTTGAAATGTCCCTATAAATTTAAGAATAGCAGCCTGCACGAGTGGCTGCAAAATGACAGGACATATATTATTTCGATGAAAAATGGTTAAAGTACAATTAACAAGAGCCACGGGTACTGGCACCAAATACACGAGCAGCTTCATATATGCCAGAGAAGCAAATGCTACCTATTTATTTTTATTCCGAATGAGTCTGAGGTTGTAATTATAGACAAAGGCGAACAATGGGCAGAAAACATTGGTTATCTAAAATATTTTTTTGTAAATAACCACACATTTGTGGATTAAAAATGTAATTATCTATTATAATGTAAATACATTTAAGTTATAATGTAAGTAACATCAAATGAAACAATAATGCAAAAAATAAAAAAATAAACAATATTTTACTCGTCGATTAAGCCTTCTATTTCCTTAATCAATGGATACTGTAAGTTTGTGATAGCTGCTATAACTTGGACCACAGCTTCGGCATGTGAAAGTAATATCATTAGTTTCTGTCTCTAATATTTGTGTCATTGCGGCGTCAAAGAAATGGAGGAACATTTAAATGCACCCCACAGGTAGTTAATCTTTAATTAGAAAACCCTTATCTGCCAACATAAGGTCTCCGGGTACCAATTGTTTTAAAATGCCACAATATTCCACAACCTTCTTATCTGAAGTCGACCACGGAAACAGATTGCTAACAAATGTTATGCCTGCACTTGAAGCTACTCCGACAAGTATTTTCCAGGTATTTTGGTGTTTGTATGAGCTAAACGTCGCTTTTTGTTTAGCCATGGATTTTCTTGGATGCTTGTAAAAATTTCAGTGCAGTCTAAAATTATTCTGCAATTTGTAAAGCTGCTGAAAGCATTTGGTAGGCACAACTTATTTTTACTGGTTGACGGTATTGTTTTCATTAATTGTTTCACAAGGGTTTCATGCAATACATGCACCCATATTAATATAATATTTGATATGGGTGCGTGTGTGCTACAAAACCTTTGTGCTAAATTCTCGTGTGGAAAGTTTTGTCTCAACTTTATTAACGTAATTAAGAGTTGGTCTTTTCGGATATAATTTATGACCCTCTATCCCAAATAATAATTTATTTCAATGTCTTTCACGAGATTGTACGGGCTTCAAATATTTTGGATTTGCTATTCCTGTATACATTAGAATGAGTTTGACATTGTTTCCAATATCTTCATACGAAAGTCTCTTTTTGAATTATTTTTTTCTAGAGCTGCCTCCAACTCTTTCAAAAAAAATAATTCTCAGCATCTGAAGTAGCTGGAGATAACAGTTGTGGGTATGATAAACCTGCAGATGTCGAAGGCTGTGGATTATCTACATCAATAAATATCTCCTCATCAATACGTCTGTAATAATAAAAATTAAATTACTATTGATTTACAGTAAACAATAATATTAACTCAACTTGTCAGCTGTAGATTCCTCTATGGAAGGACTAACAGTTTCTGCCACATATTTGTTGGCTAACTCATCTAGCAGTTTTCTGCCGACAGATAGTGATTAAGTTCCACAACTACTAGAAATCCTGGTAGTTGTGGATGTACTTGATGTTGAAATACAGTCCCTTGCGATAATAACAGGACTGTTTTAAAGCCTCTGTTTATTTTTTTCAGGGCTGAGATAATGTCGTGTAAACATTTTTGTTTCATTGCACAAAAATAACTCAGGTCCATTTTCTTCTTTGCCGTCCCTAAAGTGGCAGCTGCATATTCGTGTCCACTTATTGGGCTCATCGTTTCTTCTATAATAATAAATTATGTGGTTAACTACACTACCTATTATAATTTTAATAAAAGTATTACCTTATAAGTTTTTTTCACCGATTTCTCTTTTACCTCAACGGGAAATATAAAAAACAAGTTTCACGCCTGCTGCAGTGTTTGCAATCTGGAGCCCAACATACCCATTGTTAGTGATAATATTCTCCCTACTCCCTACTCCGTAACTCCATAACATAACCTCTAAATGTATATTATCAAGATTTTACACTGAAATATTATACTTTTTTGCTCTATATAGCCGCTCTGCGCGGTTGGCGGTGACTCTTGGCCCTGTCGGTCGCAAACAACGTTGGCGACAATCTTGTCTACTGCTTCGACTCGGGTTTCAACACATATTTATTGTACATTATTGTTGTCAATGCTAAGTTAGGTTAGATCGTGCACCCACGTCTGGGATTGGCAGTAGACCATGCAGTAGACAGACATGTATGTATGCCGAAGAAGAAGTAGACGGAACTGATGTAGGTAATGGGGCTTCAGGATGCGATAAGGGCTCTTCAAGTGGCAGCAAATAATTTTCTTCATCGCCCTCACAATTAGATGCTGCGCTATGGGAAACTAAATTATTAATCATGGCAGTTTTCAATACCTCCAAATTGAGAAGTGGTAGGACACGAGTTATTACCGCACAAACCCCTTACCACACCAAATATATTTTCAATTGGGTCCTGATTAACGGAGCGGGTACAAAGATATGTTAATCCTGCCGCTTTCATTTTGTTCCATTAAAGTTCCATATTCGTTATAGTGACAATGAAGTTGTTAATGGATGGAGGATTGGTACAAGGTTTGGAATCTTTTATAAAAACAATTTTGCTAATTTTAACTTTAGCGTCAGTTAAGGAGTTTTGTGGCGCGGCAAGTTGAATTTATTGAATCAAATTATTTATCAAAAAATGTGACCAATTTGTAAGTGTTCGTGGCATTTTCAACAAAGTTATGTACGTACATACAGCAGCATTATGTAAACTACGAGCTACTGATGTAGAAAATATCTGCACAGCTAACGTAATTGTCATTTTTGCCCGGCACTCTGGATTTATATGTGCATTTGTTAATCTTTGACAAACCTTAATACCATCAACACTTTCTTTGTCTGCACGATACATATCAATAATGTCACTAAATTTCGCGATATTCAGATCAAACATAATATCCCTAGTTAAAAAATTATTCCTAAGACATTTATCAAATGAGGGCGATCAAAAATATGTAAAATTCCCTTACCATCAACATTAAATGGATAATTTTCCACTAAACTACGAATTGTTGGTAGAGCCCTGGTCACTGACAGTCGCAAGGATAATTAAAAGTGTCTCATCATGAATTCGTTTAATAACAGATTTAATGATAACACCCAATTCGGATGCGGGACAAGTGGATTGAATAAAATAATATGCTACGGGTTGCTTCCATCTGCTATCAATGCCTTTGATCATGAAACACAAAGCGTGATCTGCAATTTTCCTATTCATTGCCTGCCCATAATTGACAATACCCAAAATAGTTCCTGATGGGAATGGAAGTCTAAATGTGGCATTATTGCCATCTTGTCAAAAATAAGAACACAATGTCGTTGTAACAATTTCATTTTACGGCTAATTGTGGACAAATGCTTCATCATTGAATTACTTATACCTACATTAAACTGAAACTGTACGAACGACCTTGTTAATGTTCTTCGTGAGAGAAGGTCTAGAATATTGCCCAGACATGCATACGCTTTGGAGGACTTTTTAAACAAAGCCAGAAACAAAGCTTTTTCTCTCAGTGACCAGTGTCTCTTATCTTTTCTAAACTATGACATTATAAATGTTTGTGCAACTTTTGAATCTGTCATATTTTCTAAGAAAGGAATTAGATTATTATCGGTAAGTAGCTTTTTACTAGTGAGCAGGCGTTTTAACCTAGATACTATTCTGTTTGTTTTTAACAGACTCTACATACATTTTTTTTCCGTGGGCTTAATAGAATTTGTCGATTCACACCAGTTCGTTTCAAAATATCAGGCTGCGTTGAACGTCTTATTTTAACTGTGGGAATATCTGCAAAAGATGAAATAATAAAAGTATATACACACTCAAATACATTATGCTTCAAAATAACTACGTTGTTGTTATGTTGTTATGTTAAATAAGACATTGTTCTTTCCTAGAAGAGGGACAATAGATAACACATTGTTACTATTAAAGTTAAATTTTGTTAAATTCAATACCTGGTGTTCGGCAATGAGGCTCTGGTGAGACAATTCGAAGTGGTGGTGTTGTATCGCGCAGCAGTGAAACAGGCGTGGACCTATGCTACAAGAATTTTCCGCTTGCATATGGACATTGTGCAGTGAAAGATTGATTTTAGGAACCATATTTCGATTCAGAGATTTCCTCTCAGGCGTGGCGTATTGACAGGTCTCAAAGTGACATTCGACATTAAATGAAGATTACTCGGGAAGGAATGCAAACGTATTTTAGGATCAGAAATGTTTCGTCCACAAGCAAGAATCGCAGACTGTTTGTTAATTGGAAATAGCGAATTCATTTGAAAAACTTAAACATTTTAGTTATTTATTAAAATATGTATGCCATAATACATTTACTACCACTAAATTAATATTATTATTAGTATTATCAGAAAATACACAAAGTTGTTCAGAACGCCAGTGGCGAAATGAATCGCCAAATTGCCAAATTTGTGTACGAATTTTAATTACATACTGCAGTGCACCCCTGGCATTTCTCTGTTGCATTAATGGTTCGTGAATCGAACTTTCCAAGTGTTTTCTCGTCACCGACGCGACGGTTGGAACACAAATTAAGCTACTTCGTTGATATTTTAATAGTTATTTATTTAAATATGAACTGGATGATACAACATATCTGGTGTTGTGTTGGAATGTTACTTATAGTTTTGAAAGATTACACTTTAGTGTCCCAAGATTGAATGTAACTAAGATTTCGTTTCTAAGGTTAGACTGGGTAGTGTTGAACGATTAAAAGATGTTTGTGTGGAAGATTGAATATGACTCTCGATTATATCTTCGGTTCCCTCGGCCCTGGGTATGACAAACTGCCATTCGGGCAGGCCAGAACCCTGAACGCATTAGCGAACAAACAAGTTATTTATTAACTGAGCATTGGATCGATGACGCAGATACTTGATGACATAAATAAAACCACTTTGTGCGGAAACAATTGTTGGTTTTTAGCAATCAATCTGCGAAACTCAAACAACCTAGTATACTATTTACCAATTCTATCTTTGTATTCTTGTAGAGCATTTTATGTACCGGTCTAGAATTTTAATAGGATTGTACTAGGAAATTTTTGAAAATAATGCAAAAAACTGATTTGAGCTAGTATCAAATATGGCGGCCATTTAAAATAAGAAACTTGCTATTAATATCTCGGAAACCGCCATCTTGACTTTTGTTTTGACTTGATTCTTAAGTTTGTGCGATCGAATCAAGTAACTTTTATTTTATACTTATTTCCGCGTCTTTAATAATTATGGAAATATACTCTGACTTTTCTAAACTGGCGTTCACCTCTTCAAAATAATAATCATAATAATGATGGCACAATTTTACAAGGTTACCAGCTGTCCTGGGTATTTAAAAATGGCTGCAATCAACTGTTGCGTACACGCAATCTTGTGCGACAGTGCGCGGTTCGTATCAAATTCGTCGACTTCTCTGCAGTTTATCGAACAGATATCAATCTTGTGGTTATGGTTTAACATCTACAATGGCAAAATATGCATTGTAATTATCGATCAAATGTAACAAGTTAGACGTCAAAGAAGTTTGGTTTTACACACATGTATGAGCATGGTTAGTGAAAAAGATGTGGCATCGTCGCCGAAAAAATATCACGGCTGCCAACATAACATGATTTATTACAAGATTGGCAGGCGAAAATTGTGTCCGCGGTTATTACACCGATTACCTATTTATAACCACTGGTGATCAGTGTTATGTAACAGATGATCCTCAGATTAATTTCGATTCTTAAACTATTGTTATGCATATTCTCGAAAACAATCACGTTGATACGAAAAAGCTCATCGCACAGCTGTTTGATGACGTGAACGCCAGTTTAGAAAAATCAGAGTATATCGGAGTCTTTAGGAAATCACGATTTTTTATTTTTTTAGATGAATTTCAAAACTGCTCGGACTTTTGAACATTTTTCAACATAATCTGTACCAGCATACAAAACTGCCCATTTAACCGGATCTCTATATTTCAAAATAAGAAAGATACCCATGCAATTTTACTCTATTTAGGATACTCTGTATAAGTTAATAACCCCTTTTTAATAAAAATTATATTCTGCAGGAAAAGTGTACTATAGTAACCTATATTAAAAAAATTTCTCCATTTATTGTTTTTCGTTTAATACCTTCATACATGTTTTTAGAAAACCAATTTTGAGGATAGAGTGTTGTACACGTTGAAATTCGTTCCGATATTTAAACTCGAATTTGCGGGCAATATTGAGCAAATAAAACACAGACGCGCTCAATAAGATACAGTAGAAAATAGTGACACTCGAAGTATAAATGGAGTATTGCTATTGGATTTTTAAGGAGGTAAGTAAGAATAAATAAAAGATACACAGCAAGAGAGATTACGCATCCGAGGGGTCGACCCGTGGGCTGGGGTGCATACAGTGAGGTGCACAATTGAGATAATTGAATGTACGTAAGTAAACAAAGTAGAGCAAACAAACCAAGAAACACCGATTCAAGTTAGTGAACGAGGAAGCAACAAACAAATGTACAGTAAGAGAGGTACAAATAGCGAAGAGAAAGACGCTGCCGACGAAGGAGAAGCAAGTAAAAAATTATTGAGATCCCCCGAACAAAGAAAAAATGCTGAACAAAGTCAAGCAAAATACATAGAACAGAATAACACATCTCTCAAAACCGAAACAAGTTCAAAAGGGAACCCACAAGCAACAGAGAAGCCTGAGAGCAACATGGAAGGAATATAACGAATTATGGGGAAAATGATGACTGAAATGAGAGCTAACAATGAAGAACTGAAAGACGAGATTAAGAAAATGGCACAGGACCTAAAGATAAAGGAAAATAAGAGGGAAGAAGAAACATCCCAATTTCAATCAAATATAGAAAACTTAGAGAAAATATTTGAAAATATGGAAAACGAGAAGAAAAAGATGAACAGTAATAAAAAGTCAACAGATAGGAAACAATAACATAAGTGAAAATATAGAAGGTTTGATAAGTAAAGGTATAAACGGCCAATGACCATAGTAGTCGACGCCGATAAACCAATTAAAAAAAAAAAAAAAAAAAAAGTAAAGGTATGAGTGTTGAAGTAAAAATACAGACAGCAATAAAAGTAAATAACGTAAAGGAAACCGAAATGATTATTGTAGAAGTAGAGTCGTGGAACAAAAAGCAAGTAGTAATGAAAGCCAAAAATAAACTCAAAGGTACAAACAAATAACATTGATAATGACTTAACAAGGTTAGAAAGGGAAATAAAAAAAGAAATAAGAAGTATCGCAAGAGAGGATATTAACAATGGAAATAAAATAAAAATTGGATACTAGGAACTAATAATCAATGACAAGACATACAAATGGGACAACCAAGAGAAAGGGCTGATAGAAGCGGCAAAAAACGAAATAAGCACACTAAAGAAAGCATAAAGATGAGACTAGGGCAACTTAACAATGACAGGAATTTGAAGATAAATAACCATAACACAGAGACGGAGAAGAGACAAGAAAAGATAGTACGGATGGGAACTTGGAATATAAGAACTCTAAATGGAAAAGAAATGGAGTTAGAAGAGGAATTCGAAATAGGAAGAATAGACATATTGACAATAATGGAAACAAAGAAAAAAAGAAGCACAGTATATCATCGGGGGAAGGGGGGCGGGGGTCTGCGAAAAAACGCGCCTTCAGGATTTTAATCGCGAACAGAATTACTCCCGTCCCCCGTGTGTTGCCCGGAATAAAGTTAGCTCAGTTTGTCGGGGAGCGCACGGTTTACTTATCTGGCAGCGGCTGGGACGAGCGAGTGTGGCGGTAATTTGTCCGCTTCGGGGGCCGACAAACTACTGGGGCTTCGGGGAAGAGACCACTATCAGGCAAACAGGAAAGAACCTATAATAGAAAGATTAAGAGTCGACAAACTAAAAGATTGTAACACATGACACAAATACTAAGAAGTGATAAAAAATATAGCGAGAAAGGCTATATGGGGGAATTTCAAACACATAATAATGGAGTCGAACAAAAGGACTGCGGATTAACAAAAAAATAATAGTAATAAAAGACAAATACTCTGATGGAACGAAGAAGTGAAGTACAGAACAAAAAACAGAAAAGGAAGAAATTCCTTAATACGAAGGAAAGAAAGGACTACGGTAAATACAGGATGCAAACAAAGAAGGTTAAACAGATAATATGAGATTTTAAAGCTCATTCATGGGAAGAGTTCGGAAAAACTCTGGAAACAAACTACACGGAAAACAAGAAATTGTTTTATAAAACAGTAAAAGAGTGCAAAAAAGACAAACAAATAACGATGAAACATATACAGGATAAGAATGGGGAAATAATATCAGAAAGTAGGGAAATAATGACGAGATGCATGGAGCAGTTTAAAGACCTACTGGAAGGAGCAAAAGCTACCGATGAAGGAACATCACAAGGGGGAAGTGAATATCAGGAAAACGTTAAAGGAATAGAAGCAGAAGGGATAACGGAATAAGAACTGAAAACACTACGAAACAAACTAAAGAACGGTAAATCCCCAGGCCATAACATGATAAAACCAGAACAACTAAAGAAGCATATGGGTGACCAAGCAGAACAACTACTACTAGAACTTCTAAATGAGATATGGAACACGGCAAAAATTCCTAATGACGGAGAAGGCAGTGATACTCTCCATCTATAAAAAAGGTAATAGTAGGGACTGCAATAATTATAGGGGAATATCCTAACTATGCATCTCAGCTAAGGTGTATGAGGCAATATTGGAAAATAAGCTATGACAAACAGTAGAGGCAACGTTGGAGAAGGCGCAAAGTGGCTTTAGAAACGGGCACTCAGCCCCTTTCGAGCCCCATTCAAGAATGTCAAGCTATTACTAGAAAAACCTTCAATAAGTTCGCGAGGAATTTGAAAGCACGCTATATTTTTTTGTTAGAAAACAATGGAAACCATTTCCATCATTTTCTTTAACTTGTTATTTGAATTTAATACATTGAACACTTTTGCACTTAATTCCCAAACTACTTCACTAAATCATAATGTATTAATAATGAATGGAAAGGATTTTTCACGAGATTTTTTTAGATGGGGGTAGCTGTGGCTTAAAGGGTGGGTAGGGGGTCAACATTACCTAGGCCATGTTGGTTCCCCCTTCGAACCACCTAAACGGTTTTGAGTAATTTGAAAAGTAATCATGAGTTCTATGAAAAAAGTCGATAGCAACTTTTCAAATAGACACCGTGTATGAGAACACAAGTAACTACATTAGAACAGGTTGCAAAATTTCTGAAGAATTCATCACTACATAGGGATTAAGACAGGGAGGTACACTGATTACCCTGCTTTTCATAATATATCTGGATAACATTTTAAAAGAAAATAATAAATAAAACGAAGAAATTAATAGTGGGATACCACAATCTCTCGGCAACAACGATAACAGAATGTGCTTTTGCTGATGATTCAACGCTATAAGAGAAGAAACAAGAGGAAAGAAACGTTATACTTGTCGTTATCTCTGCTTTCGATACTATCATAACTTTTGTTTTTTCTATGATTTTCACCACATTGTGTTTCTGCAGTTCCTCATTCAAAACATTTAGATTGTGTTAACATGCAACACAATCTAAATGTTTGGAATGAGGAACTGCAGAAACACAATATGGTGATAAACATAGAAAAAACAAAAGTTATGATAGTAGCGAAAGCAAAGATAACGACAAATATAACGTTAAACGATAAATGAACAGAACAGGTGGAAAGCTTTACATATTTAGGGGCAGTTTTAATCAGTAAGGGAGACATACAACCGGATTTCAACAGAAAAATTCGGGCAGCCAACAAAAGTTATTTCCGCATGAAAAATTACAATACTAAACAAAAAACAAATTGCCAAGAAAACGAAAATGGCATTGTAAAAATGTTTATATAAACCAACTCTAGTATATGGGAGAGAATCTTAGGTGTTAGACCAAAGAAGTAAAAGCAGATTACAAGCTACGGAGATGAGTTTTTTTAATTACAGTGGAAGGTTTAACCAAATTAGACAGAGTTAGAAATGAACAGGTAAGAAAGAGCCTAGAAATAGAAAGTGCAGAGAAAACCATCGAGAAAAATCACTAAGCCTGGTATGGACATATCATAAGAATGGCAGAGGAAATACAAACTAAACAGATATGGAACACAAGAATAGCGGGTAACAGAAGAAGAGGAAGACCGAAGAAAATCTGGGAAGGAAAAGTGGAAAAAATACCGAAGAGGAGCAATATTATAGTACAAGAAGGAAGGAAACGAGCGAAGAACAGAATGGGATGGAAGGAGCTAATACAGAATTTAATTTGATTTATATATTATATTTTTATATATTTTTTATTTTACGATAAAATGTACAGAAAACTAAATATCTCGACACTCTATCAGTGTACAACAGATAAAAGACAACAAATAAAAAACATGTTTTAAAAAAAATGTCTTAGACAAGTGGGGAAATTTAAATACATATTTCCTCCATACTTTCCCACACTTTCCCATACACTTATGTGGAGCAAGTCAAAAAATCGCACTCATTTCCGAGTATTTTCGAGGAACCGCTGTTAAAACGAATTTCAATATTAATTATTCACATTCTGCCTACATCAAATTATTTTCATTATCCCAATTTATCTCACAATCTCTTAACCGCGCCATGTACGTATTAAACTATAGACATTAAGCATGGGTTCGCCGTATTATTACAAGACATGCAACTTGCGGGCCTCCACTTCTTCCTGGGTTCCAGTAACGCCACGAGGCCATACATCACATCGGCTACGAAATTAATGCAGTTTCGTGAAAATATATTTAGAAGCAGTGGCGTGGCTGACCCGCTTCCCAAGTGTGCCAAGGATGCCGCCAATCACCACCCATGATTGCCCTAGGAATATTATCTGCTCGCGAAATGACGTCCAGTGTTTGATTTTTATTGATGACGACCGTCCGACCGATTTATTTCCAGAAAATAATGCGGAGAATTTCCGATTGTCGGAAGATAAATTGTCTGCACAGTGTTTCGGCAATGCGGCGCTATTTTACTACGAGTGCATTGATATTGCAGGGCTGAATCTAATTTGTACGCCCAAGGGGAATTTAAATTCTAGGACGAGTTAAATTTTATTATCAAAAATAACCGATTGAAAAAAATGCTAATTTACGTTTTGGGACGACAATCGAAAGCAATGAAAAGAGAGATAGAGATATAAATGATAGACTATGAAAACAAGGAAGATATTAAATATTGAATTACATTTTTTTTAAGAAAATCGTTTTTAGAATTCTGGCATATCAATCTTATTATTTTATGCGATTCGTATGAAAATTCGAATTAAAATGGAAACCATTTGTTTGATAATTACCCTTCCAGTAGTCGCGCTATATGTAACAGAGTAGTCGCGACGGTCTCTCAGACCGGGACTTTTTTATAGCAAAATAAAATAAATAATTAACACAGGAAGGGTTAATAAATAAACTACCTTCAGGTAAATGAAAAACGAAACGAAACTATTATTTAAGTGTTACATTAAAAAAAAAACAAATTTATTTCAACCAAATATAAAAATTCTTAAATTAAAAATCAGTGAAATAAAAAAATTACAATAAGTGTTTTTATGATAATTAAAACCTATTGAACAAATCAACGTAACATGAACTAAATTGTCTGCTGATAAAGTATTTTGTTGGCATACTAGGCAGACAGCTGTTAATTGCTCAAAGTACAGGATATTTTTGGAAATTAAGCATGAAAATCTTGTTTTCGGATTATTTTCCTACTAAGATATGCACATCTATCTTGATTACTGCTTACTGCTGAGAGAGAGAGAGAGAGAGAGAGAGAGAGAGAGAGATTTTTTTCATCTTTCAGCCCTCACGTTGACATGTCATATGCGATCTTAGTGCAGCCATGACTTGTGATAAGTCATATGACAATACGGTCGTCAATTTTTGGGGGAGCGACCAGAACTTATAACCTATTGAGAGCCGAAAGTTCATTGTCAATTTTGGGTTGCCATAAAACTGCGGTTACTGTTGTCAAAATAATTTTAATCTGTTTAATCTGCGCCCGACGAATTTAATAACAGCCAATGACTACTTTTTTTTATAAGCTATTAATCGTAGCGAGCAGTAATTCGCACAAACGTTTAAAATGGATTTACCACCACCACAGCAATCACCAATATACTGTGGACAGTCTTAACAAGCCTCAATAGTAAACAATGCACTGCTACTATAAATTTCGACCTATCCATGGCCTTCGATCTAGTTGACCATGGTCTACTATTACGAAAAGTTTACAACTATGGGATTAGAGGGCTGGCATATAATTGCACATATTCAGTCGTTTATGAAACTTTTCCATTAGTCGGGTCAGTGGGTCCGTTACTCTGGATCCAGTAACGAAAATTTTGCTTGTTTACTGCGCCACAAAGATGTATGCGTGTAATCTAAGGTCAGTGGACAAAATCCGTCGCACCGTTCGTACCGATATGCTAATAGCATCGGCATGTTTCCGAGTAAAATGCTCGGGAGACCGAATCACTGACTCGCTGCTTCTAAAACAAGCCTTAGCAACAAAACACTGTGTTCGCGTGATCAACGCACGGTGACAATAAAAAACGGCATTGTTTACATATCTACCTCATCAGGTGACCCTTCAGTGATTTTATGAAATGTGGTACTCCATTGTGCCTCACCCTTGTACAATAAAATATTAAATATATAACTTTTAGCGAATTGGCATTACAATTACAAGAAAAGGTACTAAAAATCTTTGCGCATAGAATTTCGCATGATTTAATTTCGCCTATGCCGTATAAACATGTATTATAGAAGTTTTATTTTATTCCGTTATGAAAACACAAACCTTAAACCAATTTCGGACGTTATTAAACGTCAAATTTTTCATAACTGTCATGCACTGAAGATATGTAAAGTAGTTATGTAAAAACATTATATAACTAGCCATGTTTAAAGCGAAATACGGAATTAAGGTAAGATATGACCATAGAATTTTAAGATTTATAAACATTAAACGCAAAATTATTACAAACACAATTTGTCAAGTAGATTCCCGATTCTGCAGAAATATTTTCTTGCATTTGTTGCCTATTGTTAATTTCTTGTCTTAAAATATGCCAACATTACCTTTTCATTGATGGTTTTTATGGTTTTTACTATTTTAAGTTCGCACCATGCTTCAAACTTTTTGTAGGCTACGGCATATCTATTTCTAGATTTCTCAGGTATCAGGTATTTACCCACGGCAGCATTCGGAAGAACATCGGAATGTCGGAATTTAGTTCAGAATCACTATTTGAGGACATGTTTTTAGTTTTAGCGTGTTGACAAATTTTTGTATACGAGTGCAATCATGTTTCCGTAGAAACAATAGGTATAAGGTGATTTGATTTTGTGATGTAGTAAGGAACATTCGTATTCAAATAGTAGATTGAATAATTCTGACGGAATTAAATAAAATTTTGTAAGTAACACGTAATGCGATATATCGCACTTTTCATAACAGGTTACGTAAATAACTATTGTTTTGCATTTCTTTCAAATTTAAAATTTACGTGAAACTAGAATTAACGCAATTTTTTTTTAAATGTTCTGAAATTTTATTTTAATTCTGAAAATAATAGAGAACTTCTGAAATCTTTGTGGGTGCAAATGGAAATATTATTTATTTTTGTAATGTTCTCAAATTTGTTTTCTTTTTTCTGAAGCTATAAATTCTGCAGTGCCCAAGAAGATAAATCAAACTTTGGAGATATTCTAGCAATATTCTAGCATAATGTACGTTTCTGTTACTGTAACTCACGCGGAAAGTGTGGTGCATGCGCCGGGCATCTGGGCTGTATTAATATTTAAATTGTGCTGTATTTATACTACGAACTTTCATCAATTTCTGACGTTATGAAACCTTCAAATTTAAAATTTACGTGAAATTAGAATTATCGCAGTTTTTTTGAAATGTTCTGAAATTTTATTTTACTTCTGAAAATAATAGAGAACTTCTGAAAACTTTGTGGGTGCATATTGAAGTAATATTTATTTTTGTACTATTCTCAAGTTTGTTTCCTTTTTTCTGAAACTTTAAATTCTGCAGTACCATAGAAAACAAATCAAACTCTGGAGATATTCTAGCAATATATTATTACGAACTGGACTCGAAATAAAATGTAACTCTTCAAAACTTCCAAGACGTACGTACATTAACATCTTATGTACGTTTCAAGCAAATTATTATTTATGTGCCCACTGTAACTCACGCGGAAGGAGTGGTGCATGCGCCGGGCAACCGAGCAGTATTAATAATTAAATTGTGCTGTATATATACTACGAACTTGCGTTACTCGTTGCGTTTTCTTTAAATACTATGTGCAGGTTTCGTATTGCTCATTGTTATGATTCCTTCCTTTATAATCGATAATTGCGTGTTTCCATGTTCACAAATTTTCCATTTAAGCATTATTAAATTAGCCAAAATAAATATATCTTGTAGTTTTTTTTCAGAAATGACCTTCGAAATGTGGTTCTCGGTACTACTTGGACTATCGTCCCCATATTATATTATTGTTATTAATCTATTATTTTTGTACTAACAAGTATATTTTTTTATTAAGGACTTTAATATATTAATCTTTATTATTTATTCATTGTTGTTAATAGTTTAGGATCTTAAGCCATTATCAGAGGTGCAAGTTTATTTTATTTCGTAAATTTATGAGATTCTCCTAATTTAGATGACTTTTATATTTGGTATATCATCTAAATTAGAATAATCTCATCAATTTACAATATAAAATAAACATGCAGCTCTGATGATGGCGTGAAAGCTGAAACTAGTATGGACAATAAATAAATAATAAAGATCAAAATATAATAGTCTTTAAATAAAGTATATACCAGTAAGCCAAAAATAATGATATAATAGATAAACAATAATAACTGGTAAAATGGATCAAATATTAATAAAAATATATTATTATATTTTTCTCTGAATAATAATATAAATAAATCAAATTTAGGTTATTGTTTAGAAGATGCAAAATTATTATATTTTCTTTCAGCGAACTTTCGATCTAGTTTGATGCTTTCTAAAGATTTTCTAGTTCACGGTTTGATATTGTTGTTTTCTCTACTTTACCAATTTCATTATTAATATTATTAATTAGTAAGTAATTATTAATTACTAAATTTATTCATTTCAATTCAAATTTATGTAAAATAGTAGAGCGATATTATTATGGGTATTTAATAATTGAGTAACTCATAATTATATTATATTAATTATAAATTCGCAGCTTTCCATTTTTCAGTTGATTGCCACTGGCAAATTCATTAAAAATGTGCCTATGATCAACGAATTAAATTTCATTTGAAGGTTTTAAGTACCTCCTTGAAATTTCCGACAAATCACAGAGGCGTTGGTAAACTTCGAACTTCAAAGTGTCTCCAGTGCATTGAGTTGATTCGATCGCTCTTAAACCATTTATTTGTATCCATCGTCGAGTGTCACTTAAGCACCGGATTGTATTTGAAACTACGAGGGTTGATTGCACCAGGCTCTTTCACTGAAATTTTAAATAAAAATGATTAATTGAAATATCATAATAATTTGTTTAGAAAAATTATATATGGAATATATTCAAATACAGATTATTAAATATTTCTGGGGATTAGTTTGACAATATTCAATTTTCAAGCCCCCAAATCTTAAGTGACCCACTATCTAGGAATAAGTTTTCATCAATCAGTTTATTGGCGACCTGTTTTTGTAGTTTAGTTTCCCAGAGATCAATTTTCTAGTCAATGCAATATTTTTTCATTGGGAATTATTATACGAGTTTACTTTACACAACGGATTTTTTTTTTTTTTTTTTGCAGTACTAACTGAACTTTATTCAATACTGATGTTTTAAACCAACTGTTGTTTATTTGTGTATGTGAAAGATGAAATAAAATTTTCTTGAATCCACTAGTGAATTAATAGTAGATTGTTTTACAAGTTTAGAAAAGTACTATTTTTCCAGTGAGTGCAAATGTTTAATTCACGAGCGAACGTAGTGGATCGAGTGGATTAAGTTTACACGAGCATAGAAAATCACGTTTCTAACGCGTGGCACACTATTTTTTCGTGTACTGTTAAGCGTGTGCTGACATAACAAAACGTCAGAATTCTAGACGAACGTCAACCTTTTTGACGACAGTGAAGCATACATGACATGTGTTAAGTGTTGAAGAGACACAGGGACTGGCGATCAAACAGAGTTACGGAACCCTATGTCACGGAAAAGTTGCATGTTCCACAAGCTAGAAAATTGATGCTTGTTTATGTAATTGGTATGAAGAAATGTGTAACTAACTGGTAAAGTAGCACATTTCTCCGCTCATTTCTATTGACTCATGACTTACTTTTCTATATGTACACGAAAAGAAAATTTTAATTCACTCTAAATCATAAACATACAACATCCTTTTCCTAGAATACCTTTGACTTCTCGGGCACAAACTTCCCACTACTTCTGAGGCTGCATTTGAAACCCATTATGGTACAAAAACACTACAATCGGCCCCTTTTAAATTTTGGATTAACAATAAATGTCAGTTTGACTTTTCACCGACGTGATATAAAAACGAAATGTGCAACTACTAAACTGTTGTTCGACAAAATTTTATAAAATTCTGTATAAAACACGTGATATAAAGATGTTCTTCACTCGAATAAATTGGCCCACTCGCCCCCACACAAACTCGGCATCAAACAAACAGTCTCCCACACTATACCGTAAACCGACCAAACATGGAGGAGGATAGAGACAGACAGTTCGTTTACATCCAAGTCCAACGATGATGGGGATTCCAAGCCGAACAAAAAAGTAACTCAGAAGCCCGCTCCAATAAAACAGCGGATAAAAACGGCTAGTGCAAACCCAACACCTGGAATAAGTGAAATAAGTAATAACATTAAAAACCAGGATTCACAATTACAATTAAAACAACCAACCGCAACTGCAAATATAACAAACACACAAACTGCTTTGCTAAGCACCTCTTCAACATCAACAAATACAACAAGCTATACATAACGAAAAACCACTACAAATACAAACAATCAACATACAACACAACTACAAACCAGACAAGTTAATCGTACATCACAATTATAAACCAATTATACCAGCACATGTACTACTTTAAAATACCAAAGCCACTCACCAGACTAGAAGTAGCAAAATTATAGGCAGAAAATGGATTAGGGCAGACAGGCACGATTTTAAAAACTTCTTCTTACTTATTTTCTTACTTACTTAAATCCAATGAGACAAAAGAGGCAATCTTGGCAACACTGAACCACCTACAGACAGCAAACTTTATAAATGAATATAAGGAAGCTAACGCAAACACCCCAGCCACAAAGGAAAAACGAGAACAACAACCGTCATTTGCCTGCGTTTTTACAGGAGCAGACTACGAATTAAAATACGAAGACTTAAGTCAACACTTGGTCAATATGAATATGACACAGGTTCTACAAAAGGATAATTTCCAGACATCAAACCCAACCAAAATGGTACGCATACTTACTGGCAACATCGAAACCTACAATAGTATTGGTGCAACAAAGAATTTTCTACAAAAACAGGCACTTCCTTGGCCAAGAGAGCAAAGGATAGGCAAAGGAGCGCCTCCTCCTTTGCCTATCCCCTGTGCAAAATGTAATGAATTCTCGCAAACAACAGACAAATGTGAGTCAACAACACCAGACTGCATCAAATGTCAAAGCCCTTACCACAGCACCAAATGCACGACACAACTTCCAGAAACTTGTAAGAGCTGCGGACAACAAGGACACAGCGCCTGAGTACAAAATGCACACATCGTCCAAGGGCACCAATACCAGGCATACCCAACTCCAAAATTCTATCATCAAGAGGACGAGAGAAATTGAAGCAATCACTAGCCACAGTCGCATCCATGCACCAATCATGATAATATCATAGACACATATACAGGGTGCGCCTAAAGTATGGAATAAATTCAGTAAAACCGGAATAAAATAATTTGAAAAAAAATCCTCGAGCACGTCGATTTTCTTTAATAAAAATACACATTTTTGCATGACAATCGATGTTCAGCCATCATTTGTTCTTGAGTAATGACGTCATCCATTGTTTTTTTAATGACAACCCCCTATTATTTTATGGATTTTGAGAAATATTTTTATTGTCGAAGTGACAGTATAAAAATATTGCCACGTTAACAAATTTTATTTTTAAACCTGGAAACATTCGGGTTTTGGAATATATTTAACATCACCAGTTTCTTTAAATTTATATTCAATCTTACTAACTATAGATTGGATGATGGGTTGATCTGGATATTTTGCATTAAACAAATCGCATACTTCCTGCCAAGTTCTTATCCCTACATCCGATGACAATTCATAAAATTTCATTTTTTTGTGTGACAGTTAAATAGGCTACTTGCAGACGACTTACAATAGCGCGCGGAGTTATTGTTTGTTTCAACCTCAAGCACATTGAAAAACTACATCTGGTGATGTTTTTGCTTCATATTTCATGATTTGCCGTTTTTCACTTTCAATTGTCATTTACTCGAACAATTTCTCATGTAACATGGCAACATTTTTATAGTTTCACTTTGACAATGAAAAGATCTCTCAAAATTAAGAAAAAAAATAATGAGTTGTCATTTAAAAAACCAATGGATGACGTCATTACTCAAAAACAAATGATGGTTGAAGATCGACTGTCATGCAAAAATGTGTATTTTTATCAAAGACGTGTTCGAGGATTTTTTCCAAATTTTTCAATTTCTGTTTTTATGAATTTATTCCATACTTTATACATCGACAGACTGGCGCTCCTAAAAAAACATAAAAACTGGTTCATTATATCCTACAACATCGATACAGTCATCTCATCTTCTCACAATCGTGTATACATACTCATGTTCGACTTAGAAGACATAATCGCCCAACAAGCAACCGCGCCTATTGACTCGGTCCGCATCCACATCTCCACACCCCCTGTGTTCTCGCAATGGCCTCAATACATATTCTTTACACCAACATAAATTCTTGCTATGCTAACATGCTAAAAATCTGCATCATACATGTACCCGTGACAAAATAGTTCAAGATCTTAAAAATAGAGGATACCAAGCTCTGGATGCCATAAATAAACTAAAATGGAGGACTAAGGAACCCCTCGACATGTTTATACTTACTTTCGACCCAAGCGAAGACATAATTAAAGTGCACAGTATCACCCACATATTAAGATGTAAAGTGGAAATAGAACCCTTGAGAGTGTCAAAGCTAGTACCTCAATGTAAAAGGTGCCAAGCATATGGGCACACCCAAAAATACTGTAATAAGGAGCCTAGATGCGTTAGGTGCGTAGGAAAACACCTCACCAAAGACTGTGATAAACCTATGAATAGTAAACCAAAATGTGTACATTGTGGGAAAGAACATCCAGCTAGTTACAGAGGCTGCAAAGTTGCTATAGAACTACAAAATATAAAGAACAAAGCTATGAGCAAAAGCAAACCAAAACTGCCAGAGAGACAACAGGAAACAGGCAATAATAAGCAGCCAAAGGAAGCCAATAATGACGGATACATCAAGGAAAAAACGAACGACAAGAACCAACTATATTCACAATCAGTTGCAAACAACTTCATTAATGAACAACAGACCAATCATCAGAACGGCACCATTGAACATACGTTGCAACTCATCTTAGACAAACTTGATAAACAAAAAACCTCCATCTCCACAATTGATGAACGACTGAAAAGATTAGAATATAGCACAAAAGGAGCTATACCTAAAACCAAGCATAATGAATAGTACTCTTAAGATACTTGCATGGAATTCCAACGGCCTCCTCAATCATCAACAAGAGTTGCAGGTAGTCCTAGAGACAGAAAGCATTGATGTGTGCCTCATTTCTGAGACACATTTCACTAGTCAATCATTTATTAAATTTCGAGGATATAAAACTTACCACACTACTCATCCAGACAACGACGCGAAAGGTGGAAGTGCGATAATAATCAAGGAAAACATTCAACATTGGGAAGAACCCAAATATGCAACAGACAAAATGCAACTCACAGCTGTAAGCATAAAAACGAAAAGAACCTCCTTAACCGTGTCAGGGATTTACTGTCCACCAAGACACTCGATAAAAAAAGAAGAATATCTCGAAATGTTTAAATGCTGAGGTAATAGATATATAATAGGCGGTGACTTCAACGCAAAAAACACCCACTGGGGATCCAGACTAACCAGTACAAAAGGCAGAGAACTTCTCAGTGCAATAAGTGAACATGGTTGTGAAGCTGTATCCACAGGCAAACCAACATATTGGCCAACAGACCCTAACAAGATACCTGACCTGATCGACTTCTTTGTCATCAAGAATATATCGGCAAGTTATCTCCAAATAGACGAATGTCAAGACTTATGTTCTGATCACTCGGCTATATTCTTAACTCTGAGTGAAACCATTATTCAAAAAGAAAACTATCCAACGCTGGTGAATAGGTTTACCGATTGGGAAAGTTTTAAAAAATCCCTCGACGAAACAATACAATTAGACGTCCCACTTAAACAAGAAGAGCAATTGGATTCAGAAGTGGAGAAGTTTATTAATGATATTCAACGAGTATCCTGGGAAAATACTCCTGTAATTAAAAAGCGGCTGAAGGGTAATAACTATCCAAAAGAGATAAAAAACTTGTTAACGGAAAAAAGAAAAGCAAGAAGTAAATGGTTCCAAACCAGAGCCCCGCAAGACAAGACTAAATTAAATAACCTTGTGCAACTACTGAAAAGAGAGATAAAAGAACTGAAGGAGGAATCAATTAGTAGCTACCTGAGAGAAATGACTAACAACAGGGATCATTCCCTTTGGAAGGCAACTAAAAGAATAAAAAAAACCATCACCCAGATACCACCAATCAAGAACGAGGATGGAAGCTGGGCCAGAAGTAACGGACAAAAAGCATAACGATTTGCCGAACATCTTGAAACCATCTTTACACCGCATAATGTACAAGAAGAGGAAATATTCACCGATGACATTATTCAAGTAAACAAAATTATTACACCTGTATCCCCTAAAGAGGTTACGAACGAAATCAATAACAACATTAATCCGAGGAAAGCCCCAGGTTTTGAACTTATAACAGGAGAAATATTGAAGCAGCTCCCAAGAAAAGCCATAGTCAAACTTACAAACCTTATAAATGCTGCATTTAGACTCAAATATGTACCTACGCCGTGGAAAGTGGCGGAGATAGTTATGATACCAAAACCAGGAAAACCTCCACATGAAGCCACTTCATATAGACCAATCTCACTACTACCCGTTATGTCTAAACTCTTTGAGAAACTACTTCTCAAGAGATTACAGCCTATTATCGAAAGAAGAAACCTGATCCCAAATCACCAGTTTGGATTCAGACATAAACACTCTACAGTGGACCAAGTCCACAGAATAACTATTGTTATTGAAAAGGCATTAGAAGAGAAAAGAGTTTGTTCAGCAATATTTTTGGATGTGGCACAAGCATTTGATAAGGTTTGGCACGAAGGGCTACACCACAAACTAAAGCGGACTCTTCCCAAACAATACACAGAAATTTTGATGTCATATTTATCAGGAAGATACTTTAGGGTCAAGCAGGAAGATAGCTACTCTGATCTTAAAGAAATTAAAGCCGGAGTGCCGCAGGGTAGTGTCCTGGGCCCGGTGCTCTATCTACTCTTTACATGTGACCTCCCAGAACTGGAAAATAACACAACTGCTACTTTCGCTGACGATACTGCCATTCTAGCTGTCAGCAAAACCAATAAAGAAACAGCAAACAATCTCCAAATAGCAACCAACAAAATTCTAAGTTGGACAAAAAAATGGAGAATAAAGCTTAATGAGTCCAAGTCAGTCCACATAGACTTCACCAACAAACGGATAGAACACTCCCCAGTAACTATGAATGGTCAGATAATACCATACGCCAACACAGCCAAATACCTCGGCTTCACACTGGACACAAAGCTCCGTTGGAAAACGCATGTGAAAAAGAAAAGAGAGCAGTTAGGTATTAGATATCGAAAAATGTATTGGCTATTGGGAAGAAACTCTGCTTTATCAATTCACAATAAGCTACTACTTTACAAGCAGATATTAAAGCCAGTGTGGACATATGGAATACAGCTCTGGGGCTGCACCAAAAAGAGTAATATAAAAATAATACAAACATTCCAAAACAAAGTATTAAGAAACATCGTAGATGCGCCCTGGTACATTAGGAACGACAACCTCCACAACGACCTTGGAGTGGAATCTGTGGAGAGTGAAATACGGAAATGTGCGAGGAGGCATGAGGAAAGACTTCACCAGCATGTGAGTACCGAGGCTATCCTGCTTCTTGACAACGCTGATATTGTAAGAAGACTCAAGAGGAAGAAACCGTTCGAGTTGGTGTAATGCGCTAGGCGCCAGTGATAGTTCAAAAAGCAGAGCAGTGCTTGTCATAGTGTACATGAATGCGGTACACCAAATGTTAAATGTTTAATGTTAAATGACAGAACAATTTTAGGAAACCAGTGGGTGACTCCTAGGAAAATCAAACAAACTTTTAGTACAGTAGGAATAGATTTAAGTTACTTATTAGTCTAAGACCAGATTGTAACATTATTAAAATATTAAAAAAAAAACATAAATTCCATCTCTTCTAAATCTCCTCTCATTTTCAACAATCTCAACAATAACGAGGTATCTTCTTGTATCTTGATGTTTGTTGAAACCAAAACGACCAAATACATCTCATTTCAAAATTGGTCCTCACTACTCACTACAAGCACCCTCATCCCCATCCCTTAAAATGGGCAAAGCTAACCCCCCCCCCGTCGTCGTAAACAACCCCCTTAATGAATGTCTGCACTTCCCAACACCATTCTCGAACCCTAAAATCCATATATTCCTAGCGTATATCCATCCTCATTCTAACATAGATAACTCTATGTTTATCAAGGCATCATTATATGACTCTGCAATAATTATTGGCGACTTCAACTAAACCGAACTAAACATATTCATACAGGCTGAGTTTTTTCGGATGTTTAGTATGGAGATCTCGGAAACTAGCTGAGATAGAGGGACGATTAAATGGGGAAAGAATTGTAGTTTTACAAGCTCAATTTCATGAGCTTTTTGTTTTTTGGAAAAATTGCATGGCTAACTAGATATCTCGAAAAAATATATTTTTTGTTATTTTTTCGGTGCATACTATGTTATCATTGACTTTAGAAAAAATGTGTAAAGGAAAAAGTTATAGGTAATTATATGCTTAATAATACAGTCTAACAGATTATTTTATTTAAGCTATAATTTTTGAGTTATGACTCAAACTTGGGTTTTTTCTAATGGAAACCATAGTCGGCTATGACTTTATAAAAAAAGCTTCTTTTCAACGCTTCTAATGATATTCCATATTACATAGTTATTTTTATAAATAATTAAATAATGGCCATTTTTTCTTTTCAATTTCGAATTATTCGAAGTAGTACGCTATAGAAACAATTGATAGATACAAACGACAATTATAGAGGTCTCCCGATCTCTCTGTTTTAGATTTTTATTTATGGGGAATGGTAAAAGGTAGGGTGCATCAAACATCGTAAGTCACAGTAGATGACCTTAAAGAAGCTGTACTTACAAGTTGCAGGTTTTTGCTAATATTGATGGACGCTCTGTTAGAATAGTGTGATGACCGGCTTAGGGTCGCTTGGATCGCCATGTGAGATCAGACGGGATTCCGATGTATCACGGTGGTGATTCCTGATCTCGGTGCAGTGGGATCAATTAGACACTTACGGGTAGTAGTACATGTTTATTTACTAAATGGTCAGCGTGACAGCGTACAGCTAGAGTGACACGAAAGTGTCACCTCTCTACACTATCTATATACTATCTATCTTATCTTAGGTATTTATATCTACTGTGATGGCCGTGTAGGTTCCTTGCGTAGTGGTCGTATGCAATACTGGAAACCTTACGTGCTTGTAGTATTCTGTTATTGTTGTCGTCAGCACAACAATGCCTTGACCTGTATTTGTATTGCATTCCACCACACCTTCCCCGTTAATGTAGAAAAAATTTAATTATTACTTACATTTTTTCTTAAGACACTTAATGATTATCCATGTCTTAGTACTAATTAATTCTTAGTTAATACTACTTACTATTACATTAATCATACATACTTCTTTAATCTATTCTTATGAACTAACACTTGATTTTTCCCAATTTTTAATGTCACATTCGGTGTCTTTTCACTAATCACTTTAAAGGGTCCACTGTATACTGGTTCTAGTTTGTTTTTATCTTCACTTTTTAATAATACCTTATCATTAAACTTATAACTAACAATAGAACTATTTTTGTCTAACTTATATTTCCTCATAGTTTTAGATTTTATTAAATTGTCTTTAGCATCGTTCCATGCTGTCTGTAATCTAAACTTGAGTTCGTTAGGATAGTCTTGAAAATTATATAATGGATCCACTGTTTCTAATATATTATTTGGTAGGTTACACTTTCTCCCAAACAATAACTCAAAAGGAGTGTACTTAGTCTCGGTGTGCACAGAATTGTTGAATGAGAAACATCAAAACGGTACCCATGAACTCCATGTATTTGAAAATTTGTTTGTCTGCATACGCAAGTATGCTCACAAATATTTATGCGTGTTCTCCAATGCTCCTAGAGTTTGGTGGTGATATGCTGTAGAATTAAGTTGAGTAATCCCCAAAATATTTGCTGATTTTTAAAAACTTCCCCTAAAAATTCGGTACCTTGGTCCGTAACGATATCTTTAGGTATTCCAAACTTCAAAATAAAATTGTTGACAAATGATCTTGCCACTGTTTCAGACTCTTTATTGACAATGGGATATGCTTCCACAAATTTTGTTAATTCGCATTGCAACATTAAAATATATTTATTGTCCTCGTTGTCTTGATGTAAAGGTCCGACCAGATCTAGATAAATTTTATGAAGTGCTGATGGTGCTGTGGTAGTAACAGTTAGTGGTTCTTTGTGAGTAATGGAGTGTTTAAATCGTTGACAATCATCACACTTTGCTACAAACTTCGATATGTCAGTTTTTAATTTTTCCCAAAAGTAATATCTTTTAATATTCGCGTACATCCTGTTTATCCCTGCATGACCTCCAGTCGGTAGGATGTGAAAATCGTTTAAAATTAGTTGTCGCGTCTGCAAACAATCTATTCTCTTTGTATTGCTTATGATGCTAATTCTTATGTCAAAGCTTTTTAGTAAGGACGTATTTTTCCATAATAGGGCGATAAGACCTTCATTTGTCTTATTCTTTAAAATATATAAGTGCGCAATCTTGTAATTTTTACAAATATTAGCCAACTCCCTCAGCTCTGCGTCTAGGGCTAGCGCTGATCGACAGATTGGCTTCATATAAACTATTTGTTTATTCGTGTCATACTTGACATTGCCCATTCCTTTTGTTTGCTTACCACTTATTTCCTTAAAGTTGTCCTTGTTTACTTCTCGTAGTTCCACGGAATCACTAGGTCGCTTCAACAGTTCGACGATTCCTGGGTGGCTTGCCCTTTCCTCATCTCCGTCGTTGAATCTCCCATTGGTTCCTGAACTTTTCTGTTCCGTTGCTTCAGTTTTGCTTCTTGTTATCGCAAAAATTTCTTTTGACATGTTCTTTAGATCCTCCGAATCTAACTTAATCCTTGACAGTGCGTCTCCTGTAACATTATCCTTTCCTTTTATGTAATCTATTTCGAAGTCGTATTCCTCCAAAACTAGACGAAATTTTGTTAATCTTGAAGACGGGTCTTTCATTCCGAATAGATAAATTAATGGCTTGTGGTCGGTGTAGATAGTGAATTTTCTTCCGAAAAGATACGGTCTGAAATGCTTCACTGCCCACACTATAGCTAATAGCTCCTTTTTTATGGTTGCATAATTTACTTCCGCCTTGTTTAGTGCTCTACTCGCATATGCTACTGGTTTGTCATTAGAATACGAAAGTACTGCTCCAACTGCATATCCTGAAGCATCTGTTCTTAATACAAATTTGTTGTTTTCTGACAAATTCGGATATTGTAATATAAGTGTGCTCATTAACGCTTGTTTGATTGCTTGAAATGCTTCTTGACAGTGTTCGTCCCACTGAAATTTAACTGTTTTTCGACTTAATCTATTTAGCGGTGCTGCGATCTCCGAAAATCTCGGTATAAACTTTCGATAGTAGTTTGCGAAAGCTATGAATCTTTTTGTTTCATCTGCTGTGGATGGTACTGGGTAATTATCTACTGCACTTATCTTATTCGGATCAGGAGCTATGCCATCGGCTGTAATTATGTGTCGTAAATAGAGTATTTCCTTCTTTAAAAATTTACACTTATTTGGATTTAGTTTTAAATTTACTTTCAGAAGTCTATCGAGGACTCTCGTTAAATTAATGTTGTGATTCTGTAAATTATTCCCAAAAACTATTAGATCTTCCAAATAAACAAAACAAGACTCATAATTTAAGCCAGACATAGCTATTGTCATAATCCTGGAAAATGTGCTTGGACTAGTTTTTAAACCCATGGGCATTCTTGTCATTTGGTATTGACCTTTGTTCGTGGCAAGCGCCGTATACTTTCTGCTGCTATGATCGAGTGCCACTTGGTAATATCGTTGAGACAGATCCAGATGGGAGAAATATAGTGCTCCAGAAAGAGAGTCTAATATCTGTAATGTTTGGTAGTGGAAATCGATCATCTTCTATCGCTTTGTTTAATAGTCTGTAATCGACTACCACTCTCCATTTGCGATTTCCATCAGAATCTATCTATTTGGGTACTATAAATAGTGGCGAAGACCAACTGGATTTGCTGTCTTCTATGATGCCCTCCTTCAGCATTTTATCTATTTGTCTGTCAATCTCAGATTTTTGTGCGTGCGGCAATCGGTACGGTTTCACATATACCGATTGTGCATCTTTCTTCAAATTAATGTATGCTTTGTCGATCGTCGTTACGTTGACTTGATCATTCTCCATCATGAAAACGTCCGCATACTTAGCACAGATTTTGTGGATTGTATCTCTCTCTTCTTTATTTAGTTCATTTACATTGATCAAATCTAATAATTGACTTACCCGTTCCAGAGAATTTTCACTTTTCTCGAAATTATATATTTCGTAATCCGATAAATTCGTTGTTTCTGGTTCGAAATTTCTAATTCGTATTTCCTTGTCATTTGTGTTCAATATTCGCACAGGAATCATATCTGATATTGGCCTTGCCATACTTCCTGCTGTATATACTCCGTCAGCGATTTCGCTTGGCAAAACTATGCATTCGTCAGCACTTTTGACTTTAAAGTATTTAATAATTTCGCAACGCGGCGGTAACAATACGTCGTGTTTATAAATAGACTCTAGCGGTGCTATTATGTTTTGTGAATGATCCCAAAATGAAAACACATATTTATCAAAATTAATAGTTGCTCTAAATTTTGAAAAGAAATCAGAACCGATTATTCCGTTCATTTTACATTCTATATCATTTAGGATGAAAAATTTGTGGTTAATTAAATGATTTTTAATTTTTAATGGTATCCTCACTGAACCTTTCGATTCGGTGGTAGCTGCAATTCATTTTATAGTTATTCTATTATTGTTGTCTGCTTTGCGGCAATGCACTGAGTTTGCAAATATTACGCTAATAGACGCTCCCGTGTCTAATAAAAATAACAAATTGCTACCTCTGTACTGCATTCGTATGTAATTTTTACCGTCCATATGAAATATTGCTGACTGCCTGTTATTCTCGAAAAAGCCGATTTCTCGATGCTGTAGTCGTTGAATTATCTTTCTCGGTACAGTCGCTCTCTCTTGATGCAAGAAATAACTGTTTTCTGTTGCCATGGTGTCGGTTGTCTCCCCGAACTGCTCCTTTCTGCCATTGTGTTGATGCTTGGCTCCTTTGAAAGCTGTTTCCTTGGTAATTATTCCGCTGATAACTGTTTCGCTGAGTGTTGTCATTTCTTGTGGTCAATTGTTTATGATAATTCCCATTTTTAGTTGGTGGTTGTCTGCTTGCCGTATTTCTGTTGTCTCGAGGGTGGTGGTAACTCATTCGCTTCGCGAAATGAAATACCTTCGAACTATCATTCTGATTGTTCTGCTCCTCGTCTACCGCCAAACTGATGGCTTCTTTTATGTTGTTGCAATTACGTGCCTTTACTATAGTTCTTATAACATTATCTTTTAGCCCATTGCAAAAAGAATTGATTACTATTTTCTCGTTCACTGGTTGTAATGCGGTTAATAAATCTTCGATATCTCCCGATTGTGCCAATGTTAAGTCACTCAACATTTGTTCTATTTGAAACCCAAACTGACTTACCGTTTTATTGTATTGTCGTGCAAGATGTAGTTGATTTGACAGCGTTCTGGCTGATCTCTTTGTAACAAAATTATTTTGAATGTCTTTTGTGAGCGCTTCAATGGAGTCATATTTTTTTGATAATCGCACCTTTGCGTTTTCAGACAAACGAGTTTTCAAAACAAATTCAATCAACAATTGTTTATCTTCTTCCTTAATCAATTGTTCGTATAGTTTTAAAGCGTCCAACAATTTTTTCGTTGTCTCTTCTTTGCCGTCCATAGTTGGCATAAGACTTACCGCGGTTTTAAAATCGAAATTTGCCATATTGTCTAGTTTATTTAACCTTAATTCAAAATTCTTCTTAACTGTACTGATTAATTCTTCTATACTTTTCACAAATTGTATAATGTCTGCGGTATATTCTTCTACACTAGTATTAAGTTTTAAATTATTAAATAGTACTTATTAAATAACGTTCGCCATTCGCCTCGTTTCATTTGCTTGACGACTGAAGTGGTTAGGCCAACTCGCCATGCGATGTCCGAAGTGGTTTGGTAGGATCGCCATGTGATGACCGGCTTAGGGTCGCTTGGATCGCCATGTAAGATCAGATGGGATTCCGATGTATCACGGTGGTGATTCCTGATCTCGGTGCAGTGGGATCAATTAGACACTTACGGGTAGTAGTACATGTTTATTTACTAAATGGTTAGCGTGACAGCGTACAGCTAGAGTGACACGAAAGTGTCACCTCTCTACACTATCTATATCCTATCTATCTTATCCTGGGTATTTATATCTACTGTGATGGCCGTGTAGGTTCCTTGCGTAGTGGTCGTATGCAATACTGGTAACCTTGCGTGCTTGCAGTATTCTGTTATTGTTGTCGTCAGCACAAAAATGCCTTGACCTGTATTTGTATTGCATTCCACCACAATAGCAACAAATTCTGTTTTAAAACGGTGTGCATTAATCATAAAGGTGAACCTTTTGAACATATTAAGTCTTAAATACTATTCTAACTTCAATTACATTGTTTTGGTACTACTTTAATTACGTTCTAATATGCTTGTATTGTTTCTCAATTTATCGTCTGTCATTCCCTGTTTAGTAGTTTTGTACTTATGTAGTTTTTTATCAGAAATTATTTTTATATAAAATTGTAACTCCAACTGAATAAACATTTTACACCAAAATAATGTTTATGATTTGAAATTGAAAAGAAAAATTTCATTAACTAACTTTAATTTTATTATTTAATGCGTTGCGCATCTATCAATTGTTTCCATAGCGTACTTCTTGAGTAGTTTGAAATTGAAAAGTAAAAAATGACCATAATTTATTCATTTATAAAGATAACTATATCAAGTGGTATATCATTAGAATAGTTGAAAAATGGAACTTTTCATAAGGTCATGGCCAACTATGGTTGCCATTAGAAAATACTCAACTTTGTGTCATAACTCAAAAATTATAGCCTCAATAAAATAATTGGTTAGACTGTGTTATTAAGCACTTAATTACGTACAACTTTTTCCTTTACATATTTTTGCTAGAGTTAATAATAACAGATCTATAGGCACCGAACCAAATAACAAAAAATATATTTTTTCGAGATATCTAGTTAGCCATGCAATTTTTCCAAAAAAACAAAAAGCTCATGAAATTGAGCTCGTAAATCTGCAATTCTTTCCCCATTTAATCGTTCCTCTATCTCCGATAGTTTCCGAGATCCCCATACTAAACATCCGAAAAAACTCACCCTGTATATGTCTATTTCTAAATAATTCGAATTTCACTAAACTACCTACCGATCCAACGTTCATAAGGCCCAATAATCCTGACACTACACTTGACATTTTGTTATGCACTTCTAACCTTCAACAACATATCTCCAACCTAAAATTGATACCTGATCTGTGTTCAGATTATCTCGCCATCCAATTTACCCTTGACCTACCTAACCCTCTTCCAACTATCCCAAAAATTCTCAAAATACTATTTGGGCAATTCAATATTGATAGAGTCAATAATGAAACAACCGACTATATAAACAATAGTTCGACGATAAACACCGATTCAATCCCCGAATTTATTAACTTTTTATCACAATCCATAGAACGTAACTCTCCAAAATCACACCACAACTTTTGCAACTACCCTCTCCCGCCCTTCACGGCATATTACGACTGATAAAACAAAAACGACAACTGCACACAGACTTCAAACGGACTATCGACCCGACACGATTAAACAAAAATATTCAACAACTTGTGAAATACGATAAGACAGAGAAATGGACGACAGCTTGCAAAAAAATGAACGACCTTAAAGGTAAACAATTTTTCAACGAAATGCAAAAATTAAGTCAATATCGAAAAGCTGACGAATTACTGACATGACCGACCCAATGACAAACAAAAAATACATGGACGACCAAAACCTAGCTCGCATTTTCGCAGAAAGTTTAGAAAACCAATTTAACTTCGGACATAACATTAACTACAATTTGGGAAAGGGAGGAATATTTGGGTATAAAACGTGTAGCGGTTTAAAATTATAACGCATTGCGGAGCGAACGCGGCAGACCGTAATTTGAATTTAGCGCGTTAGTCGGGAACCACTTCCAAAATAAGGTTGGTACATCGGGATGTCCGCGAGAGACGGTTGGCAGTACCGACGGAACCGGGGCTAGGAAGCCATACCAGATGGCCAGAGAGAGTGTCACGGCGTGACGGCGAGGTGCAAGTAAACACCAAGAGAAACCGTGCGCCAGTGATTAAAATACTAGAGGGGCCGACTACCATCTAAGGTCCGTAAATCGAAGTGGTTAAAATCGGGCCGTAAATAAACACGCTTTCCGCATTATAGGCCCCTAGGCATACGCCCTATCTATACGCCCTAGCCACACGCCCTAGGCACACGCTTTAAGCACACGCCTAAAGCACGAGGTCCAAGGCAGCGAGTCCTGCTGTTGGCGTCCCGGGGTTGGACCAGTAAGGGTTGCAGCCAGGTCCCGTAGCTGATCACGGCTCGACGCCTAGAGAACGTGGCCGATAAGGACGTCGGTAAGGCAAGGACGTCGGTTTGTCAATTGTTAAGATTAAGTAGGAGATTCTTTTTTGTCATTTCTTTAACCACGCAGCCTTCAGCTTTCAATATTTTATTTCCATTCTCTTTTTGTCATTTATTTAACCACGCAGCCTTCAGCTTTCAATATTTTATTTCCTTTGTCTACATAGTGTAAAGACGTAGGTACTAGGATGCGTTCGTAATAAGCGGTTTGTTATAGCGCGAGCGAGGTGACGTCACAGCGGTCGTGCGCGTTTTTGCGAACATTCTGTGAGCAGCGCAACCGGATACATGCGGCGGGGCGCTTTGTAGAGTAGTTTTTTTTTATAATTGTCATGTTAAAATTAATCATCTATGTAACTAGCTCATCGTAGGGCAATATTGAAACGATTTGTTTTATCTTACGTATGAAATTTTATCCGGTCATTAGACCGGTGGCGCCCAAAAACCACACCTACAATCCCTTCCTCAATTGGATCGTAGAAAAGGAGCCTGTGCTTACCTCCCTGAGGACGCTGAGCTGGCCGACACTTTGTGTAAGGTAGGTGTTACAAACGTCTTGTAACAAATTTATTAAATTTGTGAAATTTGTGAAAACATTGTGAAACATTGACGTGTAAACTTTAGTTAATATAATATTTTACATAATTAATGATATACTGCAGAAAAATAAGACATATGGGATTCTATAAACTATTAACGTTTCGGTGACAAACGTACACCTTTTTCAAAATATGCAATTCTTTGCGAGAGCATGTTAAATTAGGAAATGGTTATGTTAGGATTAAACGAAATAAGGACTGGTCTTGCTATGTCATAAACACCGTTTTGGTTTTGGTTTTTTCTTTGGTTTAATGTTGAGAATTCCATTGTCGGTAAGCTAATGGACGAGTTGCAAGAGAGCGGACAATTTATTTATTTATTTTATATTATTACAATTTAAAGGAAAAGTGTTTATTGATGTAATTATGAAGTTTATTGCGTTGTTTTTTGAAAAAGACCAGTAAAGAAACAGTAATTCACCAACTAGAATGCATCACAACTCGCAGAGAAACCTGGTTAACCAACTGGCGCCTCTATGCCAATCCTCCAAAATCACAACTCCTTTTACCAAACCACGCCCAACTCTGTGCACATCACCCTGCATAATATAGTAACTCCTAAACCGGACATGAACTACCAAGGAGTCCTAGTCGACAGCAAGATTAGCTTCACAAAGCACTGTGCATTGATGAAGCAGAAGGCTAAAATTCGAGCAAAATATTTCAGATCCCTCACCTACAAAAATGAAGTCATCAGCACAAAAACACCTTCCTTCATCTATAAAACATTATGTCGTCCACTGCTTGACTACGACTCAATCCTTTTCTCCGTCTGCAAACCACCAACCCTCAACCATCTTTATGTTGCTGAAAGAGCATACCTACGCATTATCACCAAAATCCGGAATCCTTGAAATCCTCTTCATAATATTAACAATGAAGCTCTGTACCGCCGCACCCAAATACTTCCCCTGTCACTCAGATATGAAGAGCTCTTAAATAGATTCATAAACAAAGTAACTAACATTCTCTTTATTACACCCTTCATCCAGACCCGAAACATCAACCAAACTCCTAAATTCAAATATCCCTCCCAAACATTTTACGAAAGACACATAAACCATTAAGGCAGTGACTAACTCACGAACTAATATTATTAGGCAATCATTCATAATCACTACAGTTCATGGGATGAAGACGAAAGTCGATAGCCCATTCCATATATCATGTATTACATCATCTATAAATGTAGTTATTTTATGTATATTAAGCAAGCAAGTTGTTAATTATATATATATGGAAGAAATATTCATACTACTACTAAAAAAGTGCCAACTAAATTTTTCATATGAATCACATAAAATAATAAGATTGATTATTATGCTAGCATTCTATAAACGATTTTCTTCTAAAAAAATGTAATGAATTAAATATTTTTCCTGTTTTCATAGTCTATCATTTATTTCTCTATCTATATTTTCATTGCTCCCGATTATCATTCCAAAACGTAAATTTACATGACTTTCAATCGGGTATTTTTCATAACACAATTTCACTCTTCCTGGCATTAAATTCCTCTAGGCCGTACAAATTAGATTCGGCGCATCAATATCAATGCACCCTCAGTAAAATAGCGTCGCATTACCGAAGCACTGCAGATAATTTAACTTCCGACAGTAGGAAATACTCCACATGACTTTCTGGCTATAAATCGGTCGGGCGGTTGTCATCAATGAAAATCAAACACTGGACGTCATTTCGCGAGCAGATAATATTCCTAGGGCAATCACGGGTGGTGATTGGCGGCATCCTTGGCACACTTGGGAAGCGGGTCAGCCCGCCACTGCTTCCGAATATATTTTTATGAAACTACATTAATTTCCCAACCGATGTAATGGCGTGGCGTTATTGGAACCCAGGAAGAATTGGAGGTCAGCAATTTGCATGTCTTGTAATAATACGGCGAACCCAGATTAATGTCAATAGTTTAATACGTACACGGCGCAGTTCAGAGATTGTGAGATAAATTGGGTTAAGGAAAATAATTTGATGAGGGCAGAATGTGAATAATTAATATTGAAATTCGTTTTAACAGCAGTTCATCGGAAATCCACATAAATATATGGGAAAGTGTTTTAAATTTCCCCAGTTGTCTCAGACAATTTTTTTAAAAACATGTATGACTCTTAAATGAAAAACAATAAATGGAGAAAATTTTTAAATGAAGGTTACTATAGTTCACTTTTCCTGCAGAAAATAATCCGTTTGCGGGAAAAGAAATTTTAAATCCTCAATTTTGATTTAGTGTTTTTCGGCCCAGTTCATATCACACATTTTTCGGTGATTATAGGAAATATTTTTTTATTAAAAAAAGGGTTATTAACTTATGTGCACCATTCGCGAGTATAATTTTAGTCAGTTAATCTCAACATGAGCAAATTTGTTGCATTTGAATGTTGAATTTGAATGAGACATTTAACTGCATGGACACACTTCTGAGAGTAACTGCCTGAGAGTGACTGCCTACTGTACGACAGTAAACAAATTGAGACTGGCTCACCTGTGGACATTCTAAATTTTCTTTATGTCGACAGTCACGCTCCAAGTTCGAAACTGGTTTATACCATATTTAAACCATATTTTCTGATACCTACCTCCATTAGTACTTATACAGTATTTGTTGATTGTGAATGTTATTGTTGCTTATTAACGTATTACTGAATTCCACGAATATTACCGAACATTACGTGGAATTTTACCTAAATCGAGAGTTTATTACAGCCTATTATGTATTGAAAGTGGAGGGTTCATTACATTATGTTGTCAATTGAAAGTTTTATGATGGCAGCGCATAATGACCTTCTTCGGAAATTCTTCGAATTTTTAACTAATATAATTTGACGAATATAATTGATCCATTAGAAGCAGAGAGGGGTACTTAACTATTTTACAGAAATAAAAAGGATAAAAGGAAAATATTTCGATGCTTCTATCAGTTTGTGCTGATACCGTCTGTAGTGCTCCTCACTATTTGTTATATTAGTAAATCAGGTATATAATTTTTACAAAATGCCTCCTATTAAGCACACTCGCGGGATTTTAATGAAATCGTGGATATCTGATTTTCCCGGAGAATTTACCACGGATGGACAAGTAGTTTATTGTGTAAAGGCGAAAAAAACATTCACTGTGAAAAGAGATTCCAAATTGTACAACATGTGAAAACAACCAGACACATTCGATCGAAAAATATTAACAATTTAACGCCCAAGCCCAATCAGACATTAATTCTACACGCTTTGGCTTCAAAACCTATAAGAGTTGTGTGAATGTCTCCAACAATGTTCCATTCCGTAAATTGGAGAATCCCCATTCCGCAAATTTTCTGCAAAGAAAATGTTGCGGGAAAGGAGAAGCTCTACCAAGTGAGTCGACGCTGCGAAAATCTCGCACATTTTCTTGAATCTTGAACGCACATTTTCAGCATATATATATATATATATATAATAACACTATCGATCGTGCATATTTTTTGCATTTTATAGTATGAGGAAAACAGAATTTTATGGGATAATAAGGGTAAAGAGTTCAGAAATGGTGTAAAGAAGGACAATATATAACAAATTTTACCCAGTTATCCAGTTTTGCCCAGCAGATTATTGTCGCTTCTTTTTTTTATACTTTGTACGACAATTTCAGTCATTTTGTTGACTTTTTTCACATCCATTGAGAAAACACGGCATTGAAGAAAAACGACGGACTGTTTTCAATACACAGGATTTTTTTTTTTTTAACTGAACTCTCAAGAGTCAACAACGGTGGTCTGAACAGGTCTGAGAGCAATGACAGATAAAGAGCTCGCGAAAGTTCTATTGTAGCTCTCTGATAGTCAAAATACTCTCAAGTAGAGCTTGTAAACATATAAAATTGTATTAAATAAAACAATTTTACTTTGTTGCTTCCAGTAACACATTTATTTTACAAAAATAATTTAGTTACTGCAGTTTCCACTACTTTATAGTCATTGTCAAACTAAGTGACTATAATAAGTCAATGACTATAAAGTAGTCGAAACTGCAGTAACTAAATTATTTTTGTAAAATAAATGTGTTAGTGGAAGCCACAAAGTAAAATTGTTATATTTAATTCATTTACCATGTTCCACAAAGTAACGGCTACCAGTATACAGTATATAATATTGTAGATAAATCTTGAACGCTAGTTTAATGCAGGTACAGCAGGAATGCAGGTACAGTACTAGACAAAAACGGGACACCTTTATGATACTGTACTTTTAACCATTTGAAATTCGTCTGCTAAGAGCCTCCTAGACAACAATTTCGTCAATCTTTGTACAAATTCTAGGTCTGTGTACGTCATTTTAATGAGGCATTTTACAATTGTTTGAGATACTCAGCTAAAATTAGGTCAAACGTGCTTAAAAAGTTGTCCCCGTTCTTTTTGTCTAGTACTGTATGTCATATTTCTTTTGCAGAATTATTTACATGAAAATAATAAAATTTACTAAACGTAACAACAACTGGGCCCAAAATGACGCTGTGTTTGACTTTGTATAATTTGAACAAAACATTTTATTATGTTTAATTGTTCTATTAACCACTTTAAATAGAATAGATTGTTCCTGCACGTCGAACTTGACAAGACCACTCGTCGGTTAATGACAGCTGAGAGCCCGCGTTTGAAACTTTAAATGTCTCGACAAGTGGTTATTGCGAGTTTCGATTTGTGTCCGTGCTTGTGTTCTTGTGTATTATTATTTTACTCAATAAATTTATGAGGGAGCGTTGGAGGGAGAAGGATCAGTAACCTGACATATGCAGCGACCTGCATCTAGTGATGGCTGTGAGTACAGATAAACTGAACAGAAAAATGTCTCAGTTGTGTAATACGATTAGGAAGTGTGAGATTGAAATAAATGCAAGTAAAACTAAAAGTTATGGTGGTAGATCAAGTACATGGTAAAATATCCGATTTTACATGCCCAACGACCACGAGGCAGATCAACAACCCTCTGGATTGAGCAGATGATGAACCTTCTCGCACAAAGCCTTCCAGTAGCGGCTCTATGGCAAAGAATGTCACGGCATGGAAGTGGATATGTAAGATTTTAATTAATTGTGATGTCGCCAGATCCTTACGGGGATAATGGCTAATTTTTCATATTTATTAAGACAAACTTACACTTGTCCAGTGTTAGTTTACAAGGGAAACTTACCGTCTAAGTTTCCAAGGCTAAAATGTAGTTAAGGTATATAATATGCTTTATTTTATCTCAACTCCACACATGAAATTGCCTCCAAAATAAACTGTAAATGAATAAGGGCAACATTTTGCTTATAAGCTTAAATTTCGCGCGGTTTTTCATGACCATGTTTTGACATTTGGTCGTGCTACAGATTCAGATTTTGTAGCTATGTGAATCTAAATTATTGCCAGTAGGAAAATTAAACTAGAGAACAAATTTTACTTTCCGTTGATATTATCCTTGCTTTCTTCGAAATCCGCAATGAATGTCTTCTATTGTTGCTTCTATTTTGTATCTTATTCTTTTTTCAGATTGTTTGCCATATTCTTTCCTGCTTTATTTGTTAGAGTTATGCGTCTATAATTATCGCAGTTTCTCTAGCCTCTTTTCTTATTTACATTTATAGGTAGTATTATCCCATGTTTCCCATTATTTTCAAATTGTCCGCTCTTACAGTTTAATTTATTCGTTCTGTAAGTTGCGTTATTTCCTTACTTCTTACTTCTTTCCTTATTTTTATATACTTGATTATTTCGAATATACTAAAAAACAATGTCACTAATGTTTTTTTCTCACTTTGTGATTGTTGTTCAATTTGATAATACCTTAATTAAAATTTATTAATAATAAAACTAAATCAATATTGCGTCATAAATCAAGAAATAATGCATTACAATATCAGTACAATATCAAGATTTATTATCGATGAATCTTTATACAGCGCTGTGCATTTTCGACGTTTCCATTTACAACACGAACGCCGGTTCTAAAAATACTGCATTGTCGGAAAGTAATCATATAATAGTTCCACAATAAGGAAGTGTAAGGAGGATACAATCTATAGATTAGTTCCCAGAGCGGAGTAGTTCTGCACATCAGCTTTCAACCACTGACCCAATTTTATAGAAATCCTTAGGAACACGGCGATTTATCTTCGGGTTCGTCAGACAGGAGTTAAAAGCAACTGAATGCAATCCTGCCATATGTATACACGTATACGTTTATCTCAGCATTATTTGCAGGGATTGCTTTAAGAACAACAATTCAGCGTCTTGGCTGAACTTGTGATTAATGCGGTTTATGAAATGACCAATGTATTTTAATATTACGAAATTATCAATGTGATAACATTTTAATTAGCTGATGGCAGATTTACGATGGCATGCTCAAACTTTTATTAAAACTCTCTTGCTTCCTGAATACACAGGGTATCCTCAGATGTACAATTTCGTGTGCAAATAAATTATCAAACCTTTAAAACGCAGATAACTGTGAAGACAAGGCAAGTTTCATAAAGCTCACTTGCCTATACTTGCCTATAATATTACAAATTAACGTTAATTATAAACGCAATTTTATTTTTATTTTTGGGGGAAATTATGTGGGTTGAATTTTAGTGAAACATTTGCAATTTTGTTCATTTGATGAAGTTTTGGTGATAATTATTAGTTTATGTTAAATATACGAAAATATCTACTTTAGATGTTTTTTGAAATTTTTGAAATTGTCTTGAATATTTGCAATTTTCCGATGTTTCTTCAAACCATTCAAAATTATATAGATATTTAAGGTTTTTTATATTTATATAGATTTTTTCAGTTTAAGTTTCAGTTTTCATAAAATTTTGAAATACCCTTATACCGAGTGTCTGGGATTAGGGTCGAACATAGGAATGTAACATGTAAAATTTAATATGTGTAATTATTAGCTCAACAATTAATTGTAGAGAAAATTCGTGAAGGAATATTTTTTGAAGTAATAACAAATAATTATAAATTAATGCTTGTCGTTTGGGATAAATTATAATAATAACACGTAATTAGTGGAAGAATGGTAATTCATTCATTATCAAAACATTTTACAGCGACGTCCGTTTAATGTTTTTGAAATAATATTTGTTGAAATTGGAGTCTTAAAATACCTTTTCAATCATCTACCGTTACACTTGCTTCATTTTCAAACTTTTTCACAAACTTGCTAATTGTTGATACAGACGGAATTGGTCGATTGTTAAATTTAACCGAAATAAGTCACCTAGTCTGCGTAAACTGACGCCAGTGTAAAATGTTTTGATAATGATTACCCTCTCTTCATTGGAATAACTCAGATTATTGTTCATAGTAATTGATATCTGACTAGCAAAATTATTTTCACCATAACATGACATTTGTCAAACTCATGGCAATGGATTTTATGGTATATTGTTCAACTTATTTTTATTATTTCTGAGGTGGATTCTGGTAAAAACGTAAATCAAATGGATGATACATTTACAGTTATTAATACTCTAAAAAATATTCCTTTGCGATTTTTCTCTAAAATTAATAGGGGAGCTAATAATTACACATATTTAATTTTATATCTTAAATTCATATGTTTGCCCATTATCCCAGACACCCGATATATTACGTACTCACCTATGTATATTTCATAAAATTTACATACATTTTCAAATTATCTTGAATAGTTATCTTCAAATGTAAATACATCGTCGCTTGGCATAAAATATCTTCTAAATTCACTTCAATATCAATATCACTTTGAAGAGTCAAGCATTTTGTTATTTTTTGTTTTTTTTTTTTATTTAATTCATTAAAGTGCCTTTTGCAGTTCTATTTGGTTTACAGCAAGAACAATATTCTCCCAAATTTTCATACAATCTTTTAAAGGTAGGCAGAGAGAAGGTTGGCAACAATCAAAATACCGTTACAAATAGTGTCATGCAGCTTATTTACGAACCCTCATTCAAAGTTAATTAGAAACTACATGATTAATCTATCAATAATAGCCCTTTGCACGTTTTATCAGTAGCTTCCAAAGCGTACTACTGGAATAGTTGCAAAATGAAAAGAAACCACTGGTCATAATTTAATTATTTATTAAAATTACCATGTCAAGTGATATATAATTAAAATCGTTGAAAGGGGGCCTTTTTTATGGTATGTCCTTGTGTCCTTTATAACTACAGTGATTACATTATGGAGTGGTATATCCCTGTGTCCTTTATAACTGCAGTAATTGCATTAAGGAGAGGTATGCCCTTGTGTCATTTATAACTACAGTGATTGAATTAAGGCAAGGTATGTCCCTCTGTCCTTTATAACCACAGTAATTGCATTAAGCTGAGGCATGTGTCCTTTATGTGTCCTTTATAACTACAGTAATTGCTTAAGACGACGTATGTCCTTGTGTTATTTATAACTACGGTGATTGCATTAAGACAAGGTATGTCCTTGTGTCCTTTAAAACTACAGTGATTGCATTAAGGCGAGGAATGTCCTTATGTCCTTTATAACCGCAGTAATTCATTACGGCAAGGCATGTCCTTGTGTCCTTTATAACTACAGTAATTGCCTTTAGGAGAGGTGTGTCCTTGTGTCTTTTATAATTATCGTACTCATGCGAATCAGAAGAGCCCTGACATCAAGGTGAGAGCAGGAGTACTCATGTGAAGGAGAAAAGTCCTTACATGAAAGTGAGAACAGGGAGTACTCATGTGAGGGAGAAGTATCCCTACATATGGTACTGAGAACTTGAGTACTCAATTTTTATTAGAAGTATCTTTTCATATGAAGGTGGATTGTATACTTCACGTATGGAATGGGTGTAAGTCCACATCTAGGTAAATCACCGTACTTGCATAAATCAAGGGACGAAGCGAAAAATATTAGGGATCCCGTTATAAAGAGAGCAACTCTCATGTCATCAGAAACCATGAATAAATACAGGGTGTTCCATAAGTTTGTTTTTGATATCTCGCAAAATTGGGACACCCTGTATATTTGAAAATAATTTTACGGCATAAAGATTTTCAAACCAATAACTTTTTCTACGAAACATTTTTTTTTCTATCTTTCACGGGAAAGGCGCTAGGAAAGCCCGACGCACTGTTGCAGGACCCTGTATAAGTGATTACTACTATTAACAGGTAAAATGGCCAAAATTTATATATTATATATGGCGTCAAGTGAAGGCGTCGATTCCAAAAAGAAGAACAAAATAATATTTTTCATATGAGAAAACAGGTCCTGTCCAGTAGTATGCCCTCTCAGTGGAATGAACTTCAAAAGTACTTTATAAATCATAAAATCACTAAAATCAAAAATCCGGCGAAACGACTATCTGCACGATATCAACCACATCTGTTGATTTATTAAGTTGCACCAAAAGATAACTACAAGAGAGTCTTCCTGAAAAAAATAATTTAACCTTTTTGTGCCTTAACGTAAAATTTATAACCTGTTATTACACATCCCACCGAAAAAAACGTTTTGTTTACATTGTAACTTATGAACAAACAACATAAAATATCGTAAAACTTTAAAATTTTGCCACGTGAACGTCGAAACGCTGTTATTGGCCGAGCGGTACTGTGACGTCATTACGCATGTTGACGATCGGAAGTCAGTGCATAAGGAATAGGAGTCGTGGATTAATTCGACTTAGAATCCAATCTGATATAAAATTAGTTCTGATGTGTTCGTAAAGGGACAGTCAAATAATCTGCCGGAAGTTCGCGTGTTAATCGTTGCCGACTTTTTCTCAAAAAGTGAATTTTTCAACGTAGCGGAAACGCGTGGAGTCGCATATAATTTTCCAAATCCTCTTTCAACTGTAAGAACAAATAAAATACTGTATAAATTTTGCAATATATACTACATCTCATACGAATTGGTAATGCTGATTTCAAAATTTGCAATTATTAATCATCTAAACATGTTTTTTAGTTTTAACTAAAATGAAAGTGTTCAAAATTTGGACTAGATTTCAATTACCATCATCTTTATTTTTGTTTAAAATTAAAAAAGTGTGTCTATTTATAATGAGGACGTTTTTATAAAAACATATTGTACAAAATCTCACAGTACTTTTAAAAAGTTAATTATATGGAAGGTATTGTTTTAGAATGGAACCCACAAAACTATTATAAGGTTATGTTATTACTAATGTATATATATAATCGGAAATCCCCTTGGATCCCCATTACAAATGATGATAGCTAATTATATATACTTATCGAATTTCGTCAATAATTTATTAAAAATTATGTACTTACATTAAAATGGTCTTCAAAAAATATAAGTGGGACATCAAAGTGACCCTCGCGGAATCACTTCGGACTTGTTGTAACCCCTTTTTCCGTATATTCCCTATTGGGACGTTTATAAACAATTTATTGGGTTCACATTTAATACTGCTATCACACCCAGGCTCAATTCAATACTTATTTGCCGCTTTTTTGCAAAAGCGACGTTTTCTTTCTGTCGCTCCATTGTAAGCAATGCTACAGCTGAGCGCCAACATGCGTAGTGATGTCACATCAACATGGCGGTTTTTCGGGACCATTTCAAACGCCGTTAATTTTAAAATCGTGTTTGCTAATCACAACATAAACATGAGTGCCAATGATTTTTTTAATGTGTCTGGAGTTCAGTTTCAAGGTTTTTGAAGAATCGCGGAATACCCTATTACCTAAGTCACTTTTTTACTATAAGAAAAACATCATTACTAATTATTTCTACTCGTCTCATCACTTTATTAACACAGAGTTGCATCGAGCTTATGGCTGACACTATCTCGTTCTTATTTTTAAGTTGGCAAATAACAAATCAGCAGCTTGTAAAGACGCGTGTTTTATCACTTCTCCATTTTCATAAGGTTTCTTGCTTTGTGCAATTATCTGCGATACATGGTATGGCGCCTCAGTTGCAGCCTTATTTTTGTAAAAAAAAATGAAAACAATTGACTGATGTCCGATTATCTGACTTTGCGATTGTCTCAGCTTTTCTTTTCTTTTCTAGTGGCGGAATGTAATGGGAATAATTTTTCAAAGGTCGAGTGGACAGTTTTATGGTGCCTTTCAATATTTCCTTTTTTAGGAATGGAGACAGAAGCGTTACATAACAAACACATATTTTTGCCTTTAACTTGTGTAACTATTGTTCTTCCTTCTCCGAATGGTAATGGTATGTCTTTACTTTTTTTACTACTGCTTGCGATAATTCTTGTATTATCGTACACTAGCCATTGCTGTTTGCAACGCAACGTCGCTTCCTCGTCGCATAGAGAGTAGTGATATATTCAACATTTATCCCCCTGAAAGCAGGAGAGCCTGTAACACAAACATTACAAGTTGAACAAGTGTAGATACAAAATATACACGTGTAATTATTCCGTAACACAAACTAGGCAGGTACAAGTTGTAGGTACAAGTGCCGTACTTGTAGTGACGGGAGTTTCCTCCACTAGTAGAAGCTTTCTGTAACACAATTTTTTGGTTCAAGTTTTATTTATTCACTTTATAAGGTTACAAATCGTGTTATTATTATAATGGGAATATAACTCATACGTAAAACAGTGACGTCATAACAATGCGGTTTCTATAGTTACGCATGTATTAATAACTGACAATGTTGATAATACCGCGTTTGTATTTTCAGGATAATACTACGAACAAATGTCGGTCGCTGTCACAATTTTTGGTTAAGCACAAATCGCAGCGACGATCGTTGCCATGGTGTTATTTATCGGTTGCGCCCACAATCTAGTTGGCCGCTGATAAAAACATAACCCGAAATGTCAGTGTGTCTCAAGTACCAGTAAAATAGTAAAATGTGGCAATAAAAGTGGTTTGCTGTTTGAAAGATGAAGTGATCTAAATAAATATAGGTATTTAAACTGTATATTTAACTTCGTGTTTAATCTGCTTTACTACATGACTCAATCAATTCATTATATTCCCTTCCTAAATATAATTCGTGGTGTTCTCAAATATCGATAATGATTTTAAAAATACAACTTATTTCAACCCCAATCTTTGAAAATGATTTTCGTCGTTGGGGTTGAAATTCGATATATTTATAAAATCATTATCGATAATGAGAACACCCCTTGTTATATTACCCCTGGTAATTACATCGTATCTCCTTCTGGCTTCTTCTCTTCGTACCGGATGGTCCCTGCCTATATCCGTACCGATGGTTTGAGGGCAGTGGTTTGTGTTTTTTACGTATTTTTATGATTGGAGTATCTTATTTTTCAATTGTTTTTAAATTTTTTGTATCAAAGTCCTTTTATGTCTTGGTCTAGTTGGTTAAATTGTTGTATTGCAACAGTTGTTATGCCCAGTTTGTTCTGTTGCTGCTTGCTGATATGAGGTCTTATGTGTTTGTTATTTCTAGTGTCGTGTGAGTGTATGTCCTTATTGGTTGTTAGTGTTATACTGCTTTCTCTCTCTTTGATTTTTATTTTATATGTATGTAGCATGTTGTTGTATTTAATTAGTTGGTTTATGTTTAGTTTATTTGTTTGTGTGTATATTTCTGAAGTGCTTGTAAGGCGTTGTAGTTTCTATATTATTTTTAGGGCTTTGTTCTGTTGTATTTGCAGTTTTTTTATGTTCTTATTTGTTGTGTAGCTCCATATGTTTATTGCATAATTGATCTTTGACGCGAACAGTGCATGGTATATGGTTTTTCTAAGGTGGGTGGGAATGTATTGCTTGATTTTCCCTATACATATATAGTCTTTGAGTTGTTTTTCGTGAGATTGTGAATGTGGGAGTCCCATTTTAGGTCATTTTTTATAGTTTGTCCTAGATATGTGGTTTGCTTCGTTTCTCTGACGTGCTTGTTATTTAAAATTATTTCTAGTGTCGAGTTGTGTCTGTTTTTTTCCGAAAAGTATGAATTCAGTTTTGCTTACATGTATTGTTAAAGTATTTTCTTTGCACCAATTTTCCATTTATTTCAGGTCTGAATTTACCACGTTAGTCAGTTCATCTATGTTGATGTGTATATAAATAGTTTCCCAGTTATATTTAAATCGTGTATGTCATTTGTGTAAATATTGAACAGTATTGGGTGGATTATTCTTCCATATTTGCTAATGTCTATCTTGATCTTTATACCCTCTATTTTTATTGCGGTCGGTCCTCGAGGTAGTATTTGATTAGTGTTATTAGGCTGGTGGGGTGCCTATTTTTTGTAGTTTTTGGTTTAGGGTGTTTCTGTTTATGGTATCGAATGCTTTGCTCATGTTAATGAATGTTGTGGTTGCATTTGTGTTTTGTTGTATTTGATCGGTCAGTTCGACAAGGTAGTCGCATACTGCTTTTGTTGTTCCTGTCTTCTGCTTATATGCGTATTGTTTCGTACTAATTATGTTGTTGTCTGTTAGATGTTTCTCGAGTCTGGCTTTGATTGTATTTTCTAATACTTTGCTTAGGACTGATGTCAGTGCTATCGGTCTGTAGTTTTCCCTTAGTTTTCTGTCTCCCTTCTTGTGTATTGGTTTAATGATTGTAAACTTTAGGTGATTTGCGGATGTTCCTGAATTTATAGTTTTCTTTATGAGCTTTGTAAGTATCGGCGAAATTGATTTGTGATTTATTTTTAGTATGGTATTTGTTATCGGATCGAAACCTGGGGCTTTGTTATTTTTTAGGGATTTGATTATTTGTAAGATTTCTGTTTCAGTTACTTCCACGATTTCAATTTTTTTTTTTTAATTCTGTTTGTTGCGGTTGGGGTAGTTTGATGTTTTTCTTAGGTGCCTGTTGGTTGTTTAGTGTTTATTGTGCTAGTTTCTCTCCTATTGTTTCAAAGTATTGATTTATTATGTTGGTTATTTCTTTCTTGTCTGTTATCGTTATGTTATCGTTTTGGCTTTATGGATCAAGGTGTTCAGAGCTTGCCATGTTTTCTCAGAGTTGTATCTGACTTAATTTTTTTTTGGTAGAATTTTTGTTTTGTTACTTTTATTAGGTTTTTTGTATTTTTTTTCTGTTTGTGATAGTTGTCTTTTATGTAGGTGTCGGTTGGAGATTTTCTGTGCTTGTGGTGTAGTTTATTTCTAGTTTTTGGTTTTTAGGTATTTCTTCCCTTATCCACGGGTTTTCGGGTCTTATACCGAGTGCTATTTCATATTGGTTGCTTTTTATAATGTTTTCCTTTTATAATTTTGCTGGTTCTTGTAATGATATTATATTTTCCTTCTCTAGTTGCTTAAATTGTTTGGTAATATTTTTGTTGTTAGTTTTTTTTGCTATTATTCTGTTTTTTCGGTTCTGTCGGGGGATAGTGGTCTGGATGGGATAGTGGTCCGAGATATTTGTTGGAAGTACTTTCAAAGTTATTTTGTTTTGGTTCATATTTGAGAATGAGTGATCTATTATAATGTTTTCGCCTTTATTGTTAGTATTAGTGTGGGTATAGTGTTTTTGCCTCTTTTGTTGTGTAGTTTATATCCTTGTTCGGCTAGTGAATTTATGTATAGTGTTTTTCCTTGAAATTGAAAATCTACCTACGAAGGGGGTTTATTGGAAATTTATTGAAAAATTAACGGAATTTTATGACGGATAATGGGAAGCGAACAGAGTCCAGAGCCGGCATCAGAAAATACAGATTCAGTGCCCTGTAGAAAATTAACATTAGTGATTAATTATTATTAAATTGTCCTTTTTATTGTATTTTTAAGTATACATATAATGAATTGTGTTTTTAGAAAATTTATATACTGTATGATTCGCTAAACAAATAACTTGAGTTACCCATAACATTATTGACTTGCTCACTGCGATAACAAATTAACGACGTTAACATCAGTTAATTTTTTCATGAATCGTAATGTAACAAGCAAATATTAACTAGATTCATCGCTATCACTTTCACTTTGAACATTAATAATTAGATTTGGTACACTAAGCGTCCTATAATCGTTTTCAATTTTAATCACCTGATCGATGCAGTTTTTCCAAATGGTACTTAAAATGTTGTTGCATTCTCGCTGAACAAGTTGAATTGTTTTTTCACTCATTTTGGGATGTGCATTATTTTCCGCTAATTTCTTTTTAAAGTTGACCATATCAGCTCGATTGGATTGAAGATACAGTAATAAGGTGGAAGGCGCAACACTTGGTGACCAAATTCTTCTGCCAATTTATCAACCATCATTATATACAGTATGTCCCCGGATTGAGTTTACCAAGAGGAAAAACTTTTTTTTCTTTTATTTTACGCCAAAACTACAAAGGAATAAGATTTTTTGCTTGTCCTGAAACTAACAAATCTGTAATTAATACTTAATTATTCTGACTTAGTGGAAAGAAAAGTTAATTTTTCTTTTGATTTCGGACTTTCTCTGCTTTTTACTTATTTACTTATAAATACTACTATAAGTAGTATTTATACAAAGTAGTTTCCTTATTTGGAAAATCATTTCCAAGAGTTTCCAACATAAATTGGACCGTGGGAACGTTACCTGATTTATAAGAATTGTAAATAATATTTTTGATCCTCCTGGCGATGGCATCGTCTATTTCGGTAAATTTGGAACTTATTCTTCTTTTCCTTTCTAGCGGAATTTTCGTAATTATTCTCCAAACCGTTGAAATAATTGTTGCACTGTTGCAACTCTACCTTTTTACAAGTTTATAAATGATAATATGCACACGTATGTAAAATGAGTACTGTTTCAATGTAAAGGTTAACACCGACTAAAGGACAGATGTAGACTATTTGAGAAAAAGACTATTTGAGGCAGCCTTAACTAATTGTCTACCTGGACTGCATATTCGCCCAGCAATTAAGGTACAATGAACCTTAATTGCATGGGCGAATGTATAATCCTTTTAAAACCGTTTCCTAGGTGACGGCTCTTAATTATCTACTGCCGTCTGTAGTCTTGTAATTATATCGAATTGTCAAATTGTAAAAAGAATTACGTCCGCCGACTCATAAAAAACGATGTAGATAGTTGTAAGATTATTGAATTCAATTTAATTAATAAATCATTTTTTGTATTATGATCATAGTGATATAATTGTGTATATATCGAAGAGAAAACCATTAAGTAGCATCTTCGTCGAAAGTAAATTATTTGGTTACGTTCATGGACGCCCGCCTCTTCGCAGCACGCCATACAATGGAGAACCCTTGACCGTAATAAACCCTCATTGCAGGTACATTTTCAATTTCAAGTAAAAACACTATACTCTCTGTTAGCTGTTATAATGTGTTTCTTTTTTATATTTATTACTTGTTTCTTAATGTCTCGCAATGTTTCAGAGTTCACTTGTGGGGGTTTGTAGATAAGTGTTTCGTATATTTGTTCCTCTGTGAGTTTAATGGTTAGTATCTCTATGTCGTATATTGTTTTCTTTGTTTTAACTGCGCAGTTGCTGGCTTTGGAATGGCTCTGCTTTGGAATAGAACTCTGCTTCATATTGTTTTAGCTGATATAGTGATTCTATTGTGGGTGTGAGCCATGTTTCCGTTAGCACTATTATTTCGGGGTTTTTGTGTATTTGTGGTATTATTTTCATGCCTTCTGCTTTGTTTTTTAAGGATCTTACGTTGTGCAAGTAGATTCTTAATTTTCTATCTGTTTGTTTCTGTGTTTTTTGATTCGATGTTTTCCGTATTTTGTTCTTTTCTACGTTTTGTTTTGTGTTTAGGGGTTTCTTTAGAGTGGTTTTGTTTCTATGAAGTGCGTTTTTTTCAAAACCGGAATCTGGCCGAATATTTTTCTATTTGATGTTTTGTTGTTTAAGTTGGTGTTGTAGGGGGGTGGGGAGAAGTTTGCCGTGCTTCTATTTTTTTTTTTAATTAAATCTTACCTATCGTGTTTATTTTGGCCAGAAGCTGCTCTTGTAGACCTCATCTTTGCACTGTAGGGGGACTCCTATTTGGAAGTATTTTGTATTATATTAGATATACATAGAAGTTGTTGACTATGATATTTTCTTCGGGTAGGTTTGTTTTGTTTGTAATATATTGCATTATGTCTTTGATTTCAGTACTGTTGCTTTATTTACACTTGCAGCGTTGTGTTACGAAATTGACTACAGTTGTAGGTTATTCTCTACATTTCTTGAAACCTGACTAGTTATAGTAATACATTGACTTTAAGAGTGTAAACACGTCTTACCCCTTGTTGTCAATATGTGGTCATGTGACTCAGAAACCGATATTGAAGATGATCCTATTGAATATCGTTTTCGGGAAAGAACCAATTTCAATTTTTTGTCCGCTGCAATGTTTACAGAGACATTTAGGCTGAACCGGCACCAATTCCATAACTTAATTCAAGATATTGGGCCGGCTTTTACTAATACAACACCTAGGTGTTATGGTTTGACATCAATGCAGAAAATACTAATTACTCTGCATTGGTTGGGAAACGGGGGACAGTATCATGGAGTTTGTGACATGCACGGTGTTTCGAAGATGACAGTGTGCGTGCACAGTGTGGTGAACGCTGTGAACCGTTGAAAGTTCAACGAAGTTGTTACTTGGCCCGAAAATATGTTAGATGTTGTTCACAGATTTCATACAATGGCAGGCTTTCCTGAAGTATGTGGTTCCATTGATGGTACACTCATTAACATCGAAGCTCCAAAAACTAATGAACCAGCATTTGTAGACCGTCATGGCAAACACTATCAACTTTATGACGGTTTGCGGTTCGGACATGATTTTTTATTATGTAAGTGCCAACGGGCCAGGCAGCGTACACGGAGTAAAGATTTTGCGCAACAGTATTATGTTCAGAAATTTTGAAAATGGTTGGATACCTTTTCCCTTGTCATTCTTGGAGATTCGGCACACCCATTGAAACAATGGCTCATTCCCCTAACGTATAAAAATGCGTTAAATGGAGCAGAACATAATTTGGTTAGAGGGTTTTGGTTTTATAGAAGGGTTATCGAAAACGCATTTGGAATTTTGAAAGAAAAGTTTCCGTGCTTAAATTACTAAATTACTTAAGAGTGGGTCCTATATTTGCTGCATATATTTTCAAATGTTGTACAACATTGTGCAATATTGCAAGGAGTAGTGACCAAGAGCTTGTAGAATTTGAGGAACCGGAAGATAGAAACGGATCTCTAGATCATGTCATAGGGAATACCGAAAATGAGGCTCCTGCTGCTGGTGCTCAAGCGAGATTGCAAGAATTAATAGATTATTTTAGAAGAAATTAATAGAATAATCTGCATAAATGATATTTGCATTTAAAAAAAGTGTGGTACATTCAAATATTTTGAATGGTTAGATTTAGGTCTATTTAATGAATGATAACGGACGTGCCTTTGTTGACTAAAAACACAACCACAGATAAACTTTCAAGACAGACGTCTCAAACAGAGACGTTGATTTAGAACAATACATCTTACAGTACGCAGACAACACGGCTCTGATAACGCACAGGAAAAAACTGGACGACACGATAAACACTCTCCAGATACTGACGGACAAAACAATGTGCTGGTTTAATAAATGGAGACTCGTTCCCAACCCCACGAAATGCTAACTCCTTATCCCTAACCACCGAATAAATGACAACTCACCGACCATACAAATTAACGGGACGAACGTACACCCAATAACGACAATAAAGTATCTAGGAATGACTATAGACAATAAACTAAAATTCGACAAACATCTACGCAACACAAGGACAGAAATACTAAAAAGGGCAAAACACTTTAGATGTTTAACGTACGGAGGAAGAGGAATATCCATTGATACAGCCATAAGAATTTACAAATCCATCTGCAGACCCATCATCGACTACGGACAAATGGTACTCAACAACGCTAGAGACAATTGCAAACGAATCACAGACGTGACTGAACGTAAAACATTGAGACTAATCACTAAACTGAGACACAGGGACAATCACCTTCATAACATATCAAATATAAATTTATACAATAGTACCAATATCACACCCATTCATCAGAGACTTGACAAACTACGAAATAAATTCCAACAAAGACAGGACAACAGGACAATACTGGAAGAATTATGCATTAAAAGACTAGTCAAACGAATTACAAAAAAAAAAACGACAAAAACGCTCCATGAATCATACTACGCCCCATAACACTCTTCACCAATCAACCCATCATTCATCATCATATCATACACTATCAGATCATATTATGTATTATTTTATAATAATGAAATGTATTTATAATGCTAGGCGGAAAGACCCCATATGGGGTCGATAGCCCAATAAAGAACGATTATATATAAAAAAAAGTCTAGAGTAATTCATGTTCATATAAATAATACAATAATAATAAGTTTTGTCAATGCTAGTTGTCACTTTGACAGTTCTGAAATGTATCTTACCATTGAAAAAATATGCAGCCATCTACCTATTACTGTACAGCACATGTACAGTACAGACTTTTAACACGACTGTACAAACTTAATTTTGTTTAAAATATTTTACTTTAGTTCTTTATTTTCTTTCAAGTATATTTCATTTTATTATTTAGTTTATACAGTGTGGAAATTAAGTAGCGGACAAATTCGGTAACTCCGTTAATATGTATGTGAGAGAATAAATCTAAAAGGGAGATAGATATAGAAATTACTGCGCATACGATTTAAATCATTATTATTTTTTTCAGATTTAAAAAAAACAAAATTTTAAAAGTTGTGACGTCATTAATGTTTTTTTAGATGACCTATATTTTTTATTTTTATTTCGGTAGAGTTTTTTAATCTGTTTTCAACCATATTGAATATGTTACATAAGAAAAAAATTACGAAAAACGGCCCTAAAGTTAAGAAAGTAAAGATGAATAAAAGAAACAGACTAATCCTAGTTATCGGGGTTTAAAACAAAATATATATATATATATATATATATATATATATATATATATATATATATATATATGTATATATATATTAAGGGATCGACAATGTTCAAACTGATGACCCTGCATCATCTGGCCAAGACGGTAATACCCAAGACGGTAATAATGCATTCACCACGTTTTCAAGCATTCGAGGCGTTATTAACCTACACTCATGCCGAATTATTTCTTTAAGCTCCTCTAAATTATTACGTCGGTTTTTCTATACCATGTTTCTAAGTGCCCCAATAGAAAAAAGCCTTTTGACGTTAGAGCAGGGCCTAGTCACCTACCCGGCCATTCCACTGGAGCCCATCTTCGTATCCATCTCCCTGGGAACACTTCATTCGTCTTTACTTTTTTTAACATTAAAGACGTTTTTTTTTTAATTGTTTCCAATGTAACCTATTCAACCTATGGTTGAAAACAGATTAAAAAAATAAAAAATATAGGTTGTCATTTAAAACAACATTAATGACGTCACAACTTAAAAAAAATTAAATCTGAAAATAATGTTTTCATATGCGCAGTAATTTATGTCGCTATCTCCTATAAATCTTTTAGATTTTCTCTCTGTCATACACATTAACGAAGTTACCGAATTTATCAGCTGCTTAATTTCCACACTGTATGTACATATACATATTAATATGCACTGTAGATACTGTATATTTCTCTTATTATTTTACTCATTAACATAAATGTCGGAAATAAAGATATTGTTATCATTAATATTATTAAGTTTAAGGTTTTATTCCTAAAATAAGAGTTATGTATTTCAGGTTATTATATTATTATTTGGTAGGTACTTACTGGTAAATAATTATTTTTACTTTATTTTATTATTTATTGATTTTGTTTCGCCTGACTAGTTTAGGTTTTTAAAAACACCATCAGCAGAGGCATGATATGTATTTTAATATTTATATATCCTGATTTTATTTTTATGATAAATATTTGTTATTAATTTGAATTTTGATATTTTTGAAAATATCAAAATTTAAATTAACTGTGGACATATGAGAAAGAGCAAACACGTCTTCAAATATTATTAGAGAATTATTAGTAGACCTATCTTCCCAGAAATATAAAACTATGATTATTGCATGTTTGCGGACTCGAAGAATATATTAGTCCTTCAGGAAGCAGTCAGCATGATGTGCATATTGTGATTAAAAAACAGTAAAAAAAGATTTTTGTTGTTAAGTTGTAAAAAAATATACCTTAGCCAAATATGATATTAATATACTTTATCAGTAGACAATTGAATTAATGTTATGTTGGTTTAGTCAACATTCTATATTTTCTTGTAATTGTCAAGTTATTTGCATACAATTTTTGTAAATATTTTGCAATTCTCTGTCATGTCCTCAATCTGCGAAAATTCTTTATGTATTGAAGTATTTTGTTTATACCTTCACAGATTTTCTTAAATATGATGTCATTGTCATAAAAATAGATTGAACTCTCTCAAAAAGTAAAATATTATTTAATATCAAATTACAAATTTAGATTCGAGATTATTTCTACTTCATTCTCGTATTCGACTGGACTGTTTCATAAGTAATTGGACAAACAGCACCATACTTCAAATTTTACGTTGAAAAATTTAGATATTAATTGGAAACCATGTGGGGATACAAAAACCTTCAAACAAATTGTAATAAATGTGACTTTTCTGGATACAACTGAACACAATTGGAGTATTGCCCGGTGCCTCCGCCAAAATTGTCGTGCAGAGTAACAGCTGGCAGCATTCAATATTTACGTGCACAGCTTTGATTTATACCACCTCGTTGCTTAGTGGAGATACTTGCAATGATGCAATGTGAATCGTAAATATCCCGCTCTTGCTAGAATTGTGCACGTGTAGTTTCAATGCCTATTCGTCAATAGTAAATTTTTTTAGCGTAACGTAACCTTCCACATAAAGTGCATGATAGTTAAGTAATCCAGCACATTAATACCTTAATAATTATTTCCATTGCTGGAAATGGACGCAAGCCCTTCATTTTATTAATTGAATCTGTAAGTAAAACATTAGGTTAATAAGAAAGTGCAAAATATATAAAATTGTTTTTACGAAAATTAGGTAGTTGTATAGTATTGTGTGGCTATCGTACTTATAATTTAGTTTGATTAAAAAATAAAAGAAATTTAGTTTGATGGAAAATATTGCTAGTTTTTTATGATTATTCTGATTAAAAACAATAAAATACGATTTTTCTTATATCTCGAATATTTCCCGAACCACACACGTTACTTTTAACATAATATATCGAAATTTTATAAAGCTTACATAACATAACAATATTAACAATAATTTATGCTTGCATCAATTATTTTGACAACTGTTTCGCCATAAGTATTACACACTTAGTTTTTTGTTGTTTTTTTTAATGGTTTACCGGAAGTAGAATTGAACTTTTGTAAGTTTTTTTCTTTCAGAAATATCTTTATGAATTAGGTAAATAAAATATTTTATTTTTAGAATAATATCAAAACTTTTTAACATGTAATAACAGTGACAAGAAGCTGATATAATCAATTGAAATACTCTATTACCTTCTCCACGCATCATATAAAATTTATTACTAACTTAATATAAATTACGGTTATTAGGCGAACCTTTGCGAAAATCGTAATTTGAGCACTTGAGTCGGCATAGTAACGTTTTACGTGCAAGATCAAAAGCCGGCATAAATTGAAATCGTAACACATATCCGACAAGATAAATCTCCGCGCGAGCGCCGATTTAGAAGCGTTTCGTATGTGAAAAGGGCCCAAATGTAAGGCAATATTCCCTTTGTATATAGAAGACGAAAGAAAACACACGTTACAATGATATTAGTTGCGCAAGTTTTCTCAGATTCGAGATCCTTTATAATAACTTTTGCAGGTATAGTATATACCTAAATAATACATGAAAATTCTATTTTTCGAAAACTCTCATAAAAAGTCTTTTTTGTCACCTAGCTGCGAAGTATTTTTATGTTCTAGAACGCCAAAGTCTTTTTTGTTTAGAAAATACAACAAATGTTAAAATAATTTGTCAATTATTCAACTTACATTTATAATTTTAATAATAAAATACATAACATACGAAAACTATTTGGTGCCTACATGTAAATTGAAGGTACCGATATTGCAGTGAGTCAAATTTATGCCAAATCCAATGCTGTCCGTTATCATAGCGTTCAGTTAAGGATGTTCAATGCTGTAATTGTTCAAGTTTACTACACACGTTGTATTATTGGCAACTTCCGTAGAATCTGTTGAAGAAGGTAACAATTTATTTGCAATTGAAATTTTATTTTGCATAGAATCTTCTATATATGTTCTATATCCACACGTTCTCAATTTTCTTCAAACTACACCAACCTTTAAATTCTTTGTATGCAATCTCATATTGTCTGGACGATTTCTTCGGGATCAATTATGCAACAGCACTTTGTGCTGCTTGTGACGTGCCTGAAGGGCTATCAGCGCGTTAGGCCGCGGAGCGAGTGGAGGGTCGCTTCGAAGCAGCGACGAGGGCCAGGCTCTCGGTATCGGAGAGTTGGGGGGTAAAAAAAGGCTCCACGTAATTTTAACCTCGCCACTACTTCGTCACAAAGGGGGGCTCCACCCTATCTGCGTGGGTTGACGGCAGACAGTCAGCGAAGTTCAGAAATTACGAACTGTCGCAACGGCTGACCATCTGGCGCCCACACCACCAGATTTAAATCTCGCAATGAGAATAGGAAGTTAAACTGAAAATAATGCCCGGTTGAAAAAACGTGGGGCAACAAAAAAAATAACAGGTGTGAATTTTGTGGTGTAAAATATCTGCGTTTATTTACACAAAAGACGGGACACCGTGTCTGCGCTCCCTGGAAAAAAACCTTCTCTCGTAGATCTACCGCGCCGCATTCACTGGATTCGGCCGAATCCCGCGTACGCGTATCGCGCGATGCGAAGTACAATCGGAGCCACCTTTTTCTTACAAAAGCGCAAAACACGTACGGCACGAAACACGCAACGCAATGTTACACAAAGGAAAATGATATATATATATATATATATATATATATATATATATATATATATATATATATATAAATAAATTAAAGACAATAAAAGAAAATTATGGATCTGGCCTGTTCATCCACCACGTGGCGTCTCCGCTGCCGGTTCGGGGCTCGGCTCTCGAAACTGGATGCCGCCACTAGCTGCGGTCTTCAGATAACTCTGGCAGGGTGGTCGTCGCCCCTAGCCAAGAACCTGACTGGCTGGGTGGTTTCAGTCGCTACCCCAAAAAAACGCCTGTAAAGCACATGGCCTTATTAATAATGGCCGGACAGGTGTCTTTACAAAAATGCTAGGGTTCTAATGACTTACTCTGGTGTTTTGAGCGTGTATAGCTGATTCTTGCTGCTCTCCCTGGTGCCGATGTCAACAATCCCTTACAGAACGGTTAATGGAGTACACATTGAAATCCCGGAAACCGGTTGGTGATAGGCCCAAAGAAAAACGTGTACTTCCTGACACTTCCACACTAGAAGAGATTCAGCTATGTTCTGCGTGATCTCGCACCTCGTGGCTGAATCACAATTATACGCATGTCGGAAGCGCATCGACGTTTTTAATTAAAAAAAACGTGTGCGTACGGATTGCCTACGGTGACGGTCCGTGCGCGCAATTAAAAATTAAAACAGAATTCGTCTTAACTGACCGGATTCATAATTGACCCGTTACATGCTTCAACAACTTTTTCTGGTAAACGCTCTTCTTCGCTTTCCGAGCTCATTTTGAGTAATTATACACTCTTATAACACTAATTACTGCTGAAGAATCTGCTGGAGAAGGTAACAATTTATTTGCAATTGAAATTTTATTTTGTATAGAATCTTCTATATATATTCAATATTTTTTTCAAACTACACCAACCTTTAAATTCTTTGTATGCAATCTCATATTGTCTGGACGATTTCTTCGGGATCAATTATGCAACAGCACTTTGTGCTGCTTCAACAAGTTATTCTGGTAAACGCTCTTCTTCGCTTTCCGAGCTCATTTTGAGTAATTATACACTCTTATAACACTAATTAGAATAATTATTATTAAAACTAATTTTTAAAACAACTTATTGTTATTGTTTATTTCGTCGCTACCGTTACGATAGACACCGCACCTAAACCGTTTGGATTTTATCATGGTTCAAACAATTTCAAATATAAATGAATTGTTGTGCATAACAAAATTGTCTTGTTGTATTGCAGTTTTCTGCAGTTTTCGAATAAATCTCGTTTATATCTCGAACGCGAAATGCTTTTGCGTTCTCGAATCTTTTGGCCTCGGTAACCCTCGGCAAAATGATTTCCATTCTTGAGCGCAAAAGTGGCATTTCGCGTTCTAGATACAAAAATAACTATTACGACAAGGTATCTCAATATTTTTTTTAATCGTAAACCAAAACTAATTTTATCAATTGACATTTAATGTTTAAGCAGAAGTAGTTGTACCGAAACAAACTTAGTTTATATTTTTTGTTAGAAAATATAAATATTTGATATTACGTAAACTAACTCGGCATTTTATTTACATTTTAACTTTAAGAAAGCTAGCAGATACATTTTAGGAATTCAACAAAAGAAATAAATATGTTTCCAGCCAAAATTTCTGGCTAGGGCATCCATTGCCGGTAAAGGGTTAACCGGTTTTACCAGCCAATATGATTATTGAAATTACCGGTAAATTTTGACAACAAATACCAATAATTTCAGTAAAATCTTAAAGGTACTTTTACGTATTCAAAAATAAAGCAAAACTTTTCGGATGTTGTCTAATTTATTGCTCAATCCTCTAGAATTTAAGAATATGCATCAAGAGGATGATTATAATTTATTTCAGTTGAAAGATTCTACCTTTGCCAAAACCATTGGGCTTATCATTCAACGATTAAATATATGATTAATGGGCATAAAACTAAAGAGCTAACTGTCTCAACTGAGTCGTCTTAAGATGGTATATGAAATTTAGCGTTGCGCCGACTCGAATAAATGTATTCGCTCATCTCGAGTTATACATGTATTCGAATTACTCGAGATATTAATAGCGCCAACTCGAGTTAGCTCGTGTTTAATCGCGAGCGGTCGGCGATCCAATGAACTTCATTTTTTTTTGTGGTATTGTGGTAATTTGTTGTAAATTGAAATACGATGAACAGTGTATTTTAATTAGCGTTGCGCCGACTCGAATTAATGTATTCGCTCATCTCGAGTTACATATGTATTCGAATAATTCGAGATATTAATAGCGGCAACTCGAGTTTGCTCGTATTCAATCGCGAGCGGTCGGCGATCCAATGAACTTGACGTGCGGCAATTTTTTGCGGTTTACCTATAAAACGCCTGTATATCCCGCATCGTTGCTTTTAATAGAAGCATAATGTAGTCGACTAAAATTAAAAACGGCATTTGTTAATTCTAAACAAAATTTAATAGTATTATTCATAATATAATATATTAGACAAAGTATAAGGCAATTATGTAAAAAATATATAACACAAATATAAAAAGTCTATAATAATGAATGGTCTACATATCTATATAAGGAAACCAAAATACAATTTCTTGTAACATAAACATAATAATTAAAAGTCAATTAAAACAATTCAAAATAAATATAACAATAAATAACAATTCTTACTTTTCGCTACTACTATTTAGGAAATAACTGAATTAGAATCACGCAATCGACTATTAAGGAACAATATTTGGTCAAGTTTCTTCAGGTGAAGTCTATTTCTGTCTTGATTTGTTAATTTTCCAGCTTTTGAGTAAACTCTCTTAGACGGAACTGAAGTAGCAGGAATGCATAAGTATTTGATGGCCATTTTATATAAATCTGGAAAGAAATTTTGATGCAGTTTCCCAAAATCTAACGGATTATGTCTTCTGTCCAGTAGCGAAAGGTCTAAGTATTGTTTCTCGGCTACCACAGATTCCGAAACTGGAGCAGTTGAAGAAACATTCTCACCCATTGCCATATTGAAGTTTTCCACTAATTCATCATCGGATTCAACATTTTCAGAATTCGGGGGAGCAGGAGCCAGATTTTTGATCTCACCATTTGGTTCAGTTTCAGTCGTTTGAATTAACTCATCTATAATCGACCGCATAGCACTTTCTGCGTTACTTTCAATGCTATATCCCATTTTTTTGAATCGCGGATCAAGGGAATAATATTTTGCTACAATACTATTCGTTTACAAATGTCCTAACCGCCTGTCAAGTACATCTAACAATTTTGATTGTACACTATTGCCTGTTTGTGTTACTAATATTTTATTTCGTATTGCAGTTTTTAAACCTCTAACTAATGGAACGACACGGGACAATGTAGTATACATTTCTCCTGACAGTTCGTTCGTCATTTTTCCAAAGGTTTTAAAAGACTAATGGAATCTGTTATAATTGCCACTCATTTACATTCAAGTTTTGTGGTGGCGATTCTAATAAACCCAATGTAGCCGATAATGGTGATCGAGTATCCATTAATCCTTGAATCATGATTAATGCAGAGTTCCATCTTGTTGGAACATCTTGCTTCAATTTTAACTGTGGAAGACCCATTTGTTGTTGCATTTAATTTAATTTATAACTGGCTACGTTACTCATTTTAAAATGCTTAACTACACGTCTGCATTTTTTTAAGAGTTCAGAAAATTCTGAGTTACTTTTTATGCAGTCTTGGACTACCAAATTCCAAGTATGCGCTACGCAATAGTGGTTTTGTAATAGTGGTACTGCTTTTTTTAATATTGGCGGCATTGTCAGTAACAATTGTTGGCCCAGACACGTCGGCATGTCAGGAGCACACGACTGCAACGGCACAAATCCCCTAAATGAATGAACAGCCGCGGCCAGCTGCGGCACGCGACTTGGAAATCATGGAGTATGGAAAAATTAATGAAGAAGTGGCTGTAAAAACATTGGAAGAGAAATTAAATATTAAAGTCCAACCAAGTGGTCTATATGTGGACCTCATTCATCCATTTCTTGCTGCTTCGCCAGACGGTATACAATATATTCGACATTAAATTTCGAAATTTATTAATTGATGATAATTCGATAATAATTGATTTTGAATTGTAGGATTAGTAGGAGACGATACTTTAGTAGAGATAAAATGTATCCCAAAATTAAAAGATTTAAACATATCTTTTAAAGAAGCAGTACTGCATAAAAATATATGCTTAGAATTTAAAAATAATCAGTTAAGCCTGAAAAGGCATCATGATTACTATTTTCAGGTATTCATTATCATGATATATATATATATATATATATATATATATATATATATATATATATATATATATATATATATTCCTTTGATACAAGATAATTAATTTCATTCCAGGTGCAGGGGCAATTAAATATATCAAAAAGAAAGTTATGTTATTTTCTTGTTTTTATAAATGAAGAAACCGATATTTATATAGAGGAGATAAGAAAAGATGAAACATTCTGGCAAGATACAATGCTGGAAAAGCTAGTAAGGTTTTATGTGCATTGTATTTTGACAGAAATGTTTCGAGGAAATTAAAAAAAAAGAAATGTGAGGATCCGGATTATATTAAAGATGCACAAAAGTTGCAAATTGAAAAAAAAAGAATAAAGGCATACATTTTATTTGTTATTTTTTTTCCTAAATCAAATTGCGAATATTAGGTATTATATTACTATAAGGTGTATAATAAAAAATCTACAATTATTAAGTTAGTACTGAGAACAATATTATAAGGAGAATAGTTATAGATATTACTTAATTTAAACCTGATGTATCTCCGTAATAATTGTTGTGTAAGAAAATTGCTATAAATATTAATTTCAATACCAATTGTCCATAAATATAATATAATAATATAAAAAATAAATATATGGAGAAAGACGCTTGCTATCTATAATTTTTTTTTATAAGTTATTGTTCTTGAATATGTACATTCATCCTCTGGCACTACAACCCTATGTGGATCTTGGCGTCCTCCTTTCAGATCACTCTGTCCTTGGCAACCTCCCTCCAACTTCTGTCCTTCATTATGGTTTCTTTGGCCTCCCTTTGCTATTTAAATCAATAATTTATTTAAAATTTGATTTATATAATAATTTCAATTTAATATTTATTAATGATTAAAATCAATTGATTTTAATTAATCCCAACATACGTATGCGTAGCTTTACAAATTTCCAGTATAAAAATAATCACAGCAAATCATCTTTGCCCGCTTTATTTTCACTGTTTGCCGCTCAGTTGAAACATGAACTGAGCGGAAATTGCGGCTTCGCTCGAAGGAGGACTTTTTTCCCGCCGTCATTAACAAACTATGTAAAAACTGTTTTATTCAGCAAGTAAAAGCAAATTATGAAGTACATCCATTATTTACATATCTACAGTTAATAAATTAACCCAAAAGAATGATATTAACGAAAGTAAATTCCGCCGCGCCATCTAACCGGTAATGCCTGAACTATTTTGTTATCGCGCCGTACTCAAATCGTCTGAGGTTGCACCAAATTAACGGAGCACGCGGGACACTTGATCTCAAAAACCAAAAAGTTTATAAAAACATATATGACGGATTCTTGAAGTACCTTATGTGTCTGGATAGATTTTAGTTGATTTATATTAAATACGTCATATACTTATCAAATTTAAAGCTTTAAGTTCAAAAGATTTTTTTTTCAAAAAGTTGTCCAGTTACAGTCTATATATATTGAAATACAGTACAGAAAAAAATATTCAAAAATATTAATTATCTTCAGAGATCAACTGTCCACAGTCCGAGGCGGCCCGATTCCCCGGCCTTAACAAACACAGGTGCTGACTCGGGTTGGCCAACTCGAATAATCATTCGAGTTGGAATATTTACGAGTCGTAATTTCTCGAGTCATAGGATTATTCGACTCCGCACAACGCTATATGAGATTACCTGAAAAGGTTGATATTGTCACAAGGAGTGGATCCAAACAATCACCATCAGTTCCGAACTGCCGTATTGGAAGAATGGCTAAATATTCCTCAGCAGTACCGTCGGGATTTGATTTCCAGCATGCCAAGACGTTGCCAAGAGGTCATAAGGGCTAGACGAGGTCCCACGCATTATTAATCTTTAAGTGTTTGGTTATAATTTATTTCCTGAGCAAACTTTTATGTAATACTAAAATGAAGATTTTTTATTTTTCTATTAAAATAATAGAAATTCGTTATTTAATTTTTATTACTTTAATTCTTCGCCCTAAAAGTGTTTCCAGTACCACATACATACTATAAATTAGGCAAGAAGGTGTTGTTCAAAAAGTAGTCAATTGTTTTTATATATGTTCTTGTAAGTGTACCAGTTCAAATGTTGAGCAGTTTATGTACTTGTGCATGACAATTAAAAACCTTAATTTCAAAATACAATATTTAGAATACTTGTATTGTTAAAAATCAAAGTATACAAATAACGTACAATTTTTTATAAATAAAAATAGTACGAGGCTTATGTCGCACGTTGAATGAATTACGGCTACCGTTGTGGTCCGGTTGAATTAAATACGTAATGACACGGTTCGTGGGAGATTATGTTGAACGTTTTGAGCTAATTAAAATAATGAGAATACATACTTTGCAACGGGGTATCAAGGTTTCGTCTTTGGGGAATCTTTTTGTACTTCTGGAGTGCTAATTATATGTACCACAATTAGCCTGCCTTAGCTGGCTACTTTTTCACTCTATTAGTTGATTACATCAATGTCAAATTTTGATTTATGTAATGACAGATGTTTGTTGTATTTTAATATTTAGTTATTATTAAAATTATTGTAATTGTTTTAGTAGTGAAAAAATAGTATATACACCTCGGTTGTGAATACTATTACAGCCTCGGGTCATCTAACCCTCAGCGCTATTAATATAATAAAACCATACACTATTATTACAGCTATTTAATGTTTGTATTCTAAGTATTATTCACGGTAGGCAAAATTGTTTGCCTCCCATGGGAGAAAAAGTAGAATTTTCCACCCTCGTATGAGGGACAAAAGTGTCTACTTTCTATTAAGGGAGTTTAAAAAGATCATTGTATCTACCTTGCATAATCATGTTGGAGAATTGTTGTTCTAGGGGCGAGTTTACTGTCACCAAGTTCAATGTCTGAATTAATTGTCAAATCGATTGGGATATTCGATCTAAAAATATATCAAAAATATATATAATATTTCTAATATTTTTCACCTGAAAGTCAGGTGAAAAATAATAATTTACTTCAATAAATTTTTATTAAGTAATTCCTCAAATATGACAAAATTTGAATCTCGAATGTGTTAATTTTTGTTTTAAAAATAATAGAAAAAGTAATAAATATTTTTATAAATTATTAATTTATGTACGTAACTTCCTGGTAAATAATAAAATATTTTTTTATCTGTAATAGTATTTATGTATAGTATAGTATGTCATGCATTGGCACACTTATGATATAAGAAGAAGAATCCAAAAAAACAATAGCATCCACTTCTTAGATCTCACAATCACTAAAACAGCAGAAAGCCTATAATACAATATACATCCAAAACCGACGCAGACATATAGTATAGTACCATATTACTCCTTTCACCATCACAATCATAAACTTTCCATTTTTCTTTACTTTAATACATAGGTTAAACGAAATTCCTCTATCCCCGGAAGATAAACATAAAGAAATCTCAATCATTAAACAATTTGTCAGTACTCATAGATTTAATATCAACACTATTAATAAACATATTAACAGAAAAGAGATTGCTATGGAAATTCTATTAATTTACAATCGCAACATCTCAGAGGAAGTAAAACAAACAAATAAAAAATTCAAATTTAGGTCCTTAACATTTCAAGGCCATATTATTTGGACATATTTGGATGAACACACGTTTATCCAAAATACTACAAAAATATAAAATTAGTGCAAACCATAAAACAAACAATACTATAGAAAAAAGGTTGATTAATAACAAAAAAACAATACCATATTTGGATAAAGCAGGAGTGTATTCACTTACTTGCGACAACTGCAGTGCCACATACAGGGTGTCAATTTGAAAAGTTGCCACCGACTTTTTTCATAGAACTAATAATTATTTTGAAAATTACTCAAAACCGTTTGGGTGCTTTGGAGGGGGAACCAAAATGACGTAGGTTGAGTCGACCCTCTACCCACCCTTTAAGCAACAGCCACCTTCATCTAAAAAAGTTAAATGGCACCCCCCTACTTGTGATATATCGTTGAAAACCTCTTGAATAATGCTTTCCTGTCATTATTAATACAATTTGAGTTGGTCAACTAGTTTTGTAATTAAGTGCAAATAAAATTCAAAAGTGTTCAATTAATTAAATTCAAATATCCTGTTAAAGTAAATGTTGAAAATGGTTTCCTTGTTTTCTAAACAAAAATATGGCCTGCTTTAAAACTCTTCGCGAACTTTCTAAGAGGTTTGTCTATTAATCGCTCGACATTATTGTGCTATTCTTTCTCGTAATTGTTCAATAGTATCTGGTTACGTTTTATAAACTACCGACTTTAAGTGACCGAATAAAAAATACACAAAGGTGTTAGTTCTGATGATCTAGGAGGCATTTGATATGCCCTCTTCTTCCAATCGACTGATTTGGATAGTGACGCTCTAATCATGCTCTAACCGGAAGTACATAGTGAGAAGGTGCATGATCTTGTTGAAAATGTAATTTATTTTCGGTAAGTCCATAATTTTCATGTTCATCTGTTTGGTTTTGTACCTCCTAAAGTACGAAAGGCTCGATGAATTCATCCAGAAAATTAGAATAAATTTCGCCATTCAAATTTTCATTAATTTCAACAGCATTTTTTTGTTTAGGGGGTCCCTTGAAATCTGTAGTTTATAAAACATAAATGAAATATGAACCGGATACTATTGAATAATTACGAGAAAGAGTAACACAAGAATGTTGAGCTATTACTAGACAAACCTTCAAAAAGTTCGCGAAGAGTTTGAAAGGAGGCTATATTTTTGTTTAGAAAACAATGTTGGTTCAGTTGGTGCAAGATGGCGCCGAGTGTAACTTGCGATGAAGAATCAACCTGCCAAAAGTGTTCTGTTAAAGTTAAAAAGTTTGTTACATGTGTCGACTGCAAGAACGACTATCATGCTAACTGTTTAATAAAAATGTGCGACGTTAACATTGATAACTGTGGCAATATACACTGCTGTAAATCTCTAACCTCAAAAGAAATGGCAACAAATACTGAAAGCAAAACATCACAAATAAGGGATATAAGCGTGGACGAGGTAAGCCATCTCAAATATATACTTAAGTTAAAGGACGAGATGATCGACGAGTTACGAGATAAAATAGTAATCTTAAAGAAAAACTCAGCATTATTAGAGGCAACCTACATCTGTACGCCATCTACTACGAAATCCAATAAACAGGACAACTCTCCCGCATTCAATAAGGCGAGCTTATCGGAGAATGTACCATCCGTAGATAAGATGCAGAATAAAAAGAAGATGCAAAAGAAAACGGCGGCCCTGCCTCAAATTCCATCAACCGAAATTCCATTCACCGAAACTATGAATGCAAATGATTTTGATATAGCTCCAGCTGTTAGTGCAGATATGAGTAGAAGAGAATCTACATCCCGCCCACGATATATACAGGGCAAAATCACTGATGGTAACACCGATATGGCGTATATTGAAACACCAAAAAAGTGGTATTATATCAGCAAGTTTAAAAATAACTACACACGTGATGATTTAAGAGAATATGTGAAATAAAAATTACAAACATTGATATGACTATTGTCCAATTAGATCATAAAACTCCTACGTCCCAGGAAACGTACAGGTGTTTCAAGGTAGGGGTCACTGAGGAATTCTCCGAAAAATTAACCGATGAAAAAATTTGGCCAATTGGGATCTACATAAGCCCCTTCAAGTTTTTTCGGAAGGGGAATGATACGAGAAGATCAATTATGTCGCGATCTCACAACGCAAGATACGATACACGACATTAATATGACAAATCATATCAAGTCGATCAATGGGATGCAAAGCGGAGAAACGAAAGAATCGTCTTCCGCGGATCTGCATATTCTGTTCCTCAATGTACGGTCTATCCGTAATAAATTACCTGAAATGGAAGCCTTCTTGATTGATAAACCATACACCATACTAGGCCTGAGTGAGCACTGGTTGTCACAAGAAGAATGCAGAACATCCAAGATCAATGATCTCTACTCAAGAGCATACTATGCTCGACATTCCAGCAACCATGGGGGCTCAATGATATACGCGGCAAACGAAATAGAAGCATTGAACTACAATACCCTTATGAACCTAGTGAGTATCGATAAAGATTGCGAACTATCGTGCGTGTTTGTTAAAAAAATGGATACCTATTTTATTTGTGTCTACCGATCTCCATCAGGAAACTTCGTTGAATTTCTAAACATTGTAGTGAACTTTATAGAAAGGATTAGTCATCACCAAAGCTTTATTGTGCTGGGGGGAGATTTTAACATCCAGTTTAATACAAATGACCCCAAAACGATATCACTAATTGATGTGTTGGGATCCCTCGGACTCTACAAAACGGTTACCTTTAACACCAGATATAATAAGTCCATAGATAATATCTTCACCAACTACGACAGAGATCTAATAATTGTGACAGGCTTCGAAACGGCTCTCTCAGATCATCGGGGGTTGTCAATTAGAATAAAGAGCATACGAACACCAAGCAAATCTACACATAAAAAAGTCCGACCGATGTCCTTATTGGGTAAGCAAACCTTCTTCAACTTACTGAATAGCGTAAGCTGGGACTTTGTAAAGGAAGATATTGATCACAACATCAAATGGGGTCGGATGAACGACCATTTCATTGAGACAATGCTTCAGTCATTTCCCATGAAAGTTGTCAATAGCCAAAACAAACATAACAATATAAAGTGGTTCACTGATGAGCTCCACTCTATGAGAGAAACTCTAAGACTTCTTGAAAAGGTCTGCTCTAGTCATCCTTCGGAGACAAACAAAGCTATAAAAAACTCATACTTAAAAAAATACAAAGCAACCATTATATTAACCAAACAAAGAGCAAATAAGAATTTCATCAACTCTTGTACAAATAAAACTAAGGGGCTCTGGTTGCTTATAAATAAAGAAAGAGGTCTATTACATAAAGACCCAAACACCTGTAGCATATCTAGTGACGACTTCAATTCATGTTTTGTTAACATATCAGGACAATTAGGCAATGGCAATGCGGTAGCTAGAAATGGCCACCACATCCATACGGCATCAAACATCATCTTTTATTTTAGGGAAGTAACACCAATTCAGGTTAGGAATGCTCTAAATAAACTAAAAACTAAGAAATCTCTGGACATATATGGCATAAGCGTAGATATGATTAAAACCGTTAAGGATCTGCTCATAATCCCAATAACTTACCTTATAAACAGCAGCATAAGAAGCGGGCGGTTTCCGAACGTACTAAAATTTGGTAAAGTAATACCTATATACAAGAAAGGAGATAAAATCGACACTAATAACTATCGCCCCATATCACTGCTCCCGGCAGTGTCTAAAATAATGGAAACACTACTGAAGGACCAAATTGTTAATTACTTTGACACCAATAACCTTTTCTCAAAAAGCCAGTTTGGATTTAGACAGGGACGCTCAACAACCGATGCACTGTTAGATCTCTGTGATTTAATATATGACAGCTTCGAAAACAAAACCTGCTGTATGGCCTCTTTTCTGGACTTGAGCAAGGCTTTTGACTGTGTTCCCCATGACATTTTGCTCGAAAAACTACAAATGTACAATTTCAATGAAACTAGCATAGATATCATGAGATCATATCTAAGCGGTCGCAAGCAGTCGGTATTTTTAAATCGTTAGCTTTGGTCCAACCATTGCTGGATTTCATTCAGATATATATGCATTATAAAATAATATTAAAATATTAATATTAATAAAAAATATATATTATAAATAAATTAATGCTCACCTGAATAATTTGGTATTCCCATTTCTTTCATATGCCAATTTCCTGCAATGGAAACAATACCGTTCGCCATTCGTATCAATCCAAAATTTTATCGATATCGATATCAATTTTCTTCCGATGGCTCCCGGATTCCTGATACGGATATCGGATAAAACTTCTTTGCCTTGATAGAATGACCAGGCTACCTCCGGCACCATCCGAATACTACACCGGAAAGGTAAACCTATCCAGAGCAGAAAACGGTATTGTTCCAATGGTCTCTCATCCACATAGACCCAGTTAATGTAAGACCACTTTTCCCACATTAACTTGGCAATCGTATGTGGAATTAAGCCCTGTTCTTCCAATTCCGCAATTTGAAATCGATTTTGTAAAAATTTCCCACAAACCACCTTCACCGTAATGTTTTTTAAAGACATTGGAGTGGAGGCATCCATACTGCGATAGACTGCTGGTGATTGATACATGTTTACTAAACTAAATTTATATCAGAGTGCAATTCTATTTATACTATTATCATATAACTTTCGAATCTTTGGACTACATGGCGATTCATTGAAGGTCATTTTTCAAGGTCATTTTTCAAGGTCATTTTCCAAGGTCATTTTTTGCAAGGTCATTTTTCAAGGTCATTTTTCGAGGTTATTTTTTCTATTCAAGATCATTTCAAGGTCATTTTCAAGGTCAACATTACAAGGTCAAGGTCATTTTCAAAGTCAACATTACAATGTCAAGGTCATTTTCAAGGTCAACTTTTCAATTCAAGGTAATTTTAAGGTCGTTTTCAAAGTCAATATTTTCAAGGTCAGCTATTCAAGGTCAATATTTGACCTCAAATTTTCAAGGTAAGCGACCTTGGCCATTTCAAGGTCAAGGCTAGCCGATTCTAGAACCTCCTCAGACCCTCAAGGTCGGAGGAGGTTCTAGAATCGGCTTGCTCCCACTACTATTGGCATATATTTGAAATGTTGGTGCATATTTCTTTAATTTTGCGTGTAATTTTGCGTAATATGCGCATATTTTCGTCTTTTTTCGTGCATATTTGTCCGTGCTTTAGTTATAATTTATTATTGAAACAATTAGAGCATGTTAATATCTATATTTACTAGTAATTCATGTCCCATTTTCTGTGCTACCATTCATGAGGGAACATATAAAATGTTTATAATTCCACGTGTGATTTGTTCACTACATTTGACATTGTATTATATTATATATTCGCGCGAGCTCCTTCCGCGCTGCTCCTTTCTATGGTAAATAAAACGCACAGGCGTTGTTCCACAGCAAGTGTATAATATGATATAAAAAGTGGACTGTATAAAAAATAATGACAAAAATGAAGATGGGTGAAATGGACTGTTGACGTCGAAGGTTGGCGAGGGACTCCTCGTCGAGACCTTTCCTCACCATCTCGGGGGGTGCGTGCGGGGGTGTACCAGATGCTGTTTCCGTGTCTTGCGAAGGCCAGGGTGCTAGCTTTCACGACAGGAATTCGTCCTCCAGTGACGTCGTCCATTGTTCATTGTTTACGTTTCCGGTTCCTCAGGGATGTTGCGCCCTGAGGGTGTTTTTAACTTTCTCTTTGGCGTGAACAATATATTATTATTATTCTTAGGCCATGACTTCTCAGGTCATTGTAAAAAGAATTGATTGCATTTTTTTAACCGCACTGACTAACCGTTTTATTTAATTGTCGTGATTGATGAAGCTGATTTGACTGAGTAGTAGCTGATTATTTTGTAACAACATTATTTTGAATATCGTTCATTAATAACTGAATTGAATCGTACTTCTTTAATATTGTACCTTCGCGTTTTCAGACAAACGAGTTTTCAATATAAATTCAATCATAAGTTTTTTGTCATCTGTTTAATTAGCTGTTCATACAACCTTATTGAGTCCAATAATTTTTTTGTGGTTTCTTCTCTACCGCTCATTGTTGGTAGTAAACATTTTGCAGTCTTTAAATCGAAAGCTGCCATGATTCTTGATTCTATTTTTAATCTACTTTCTAAAATATTACGAATAGAATTACTTATGTTTTGAAATGTTTCTATAAATCCCTTAATATTACTAATACTATCTTCATCGTACTCCTGCAGACTGGTTTATATTCTTAATTCGTCAAATTTTAATATAATTTCCTCTAATTGTGCTAGTGTATTATTTGTTAATTGTCTATTCGAACGTCTCTCATGACTATCTTTACATATATTGGTTTTAAAGTTTATTATATCTTTTAACACAAATTGGAAATTTTCTAAACTGTTCATGTCCCGCTTGACTAACCTTTACACTGTATTCCTGAGTTCTACGAGCTCCTGGCTGCGTGTGGTCTCCTTCCTGATCTTCTTCTCCAGCTGTTTCCTCACAATTTCCCCGAATACGTAGATAACCCTGACTATGGTCAAACCGATTGCTGCTAATCCTCCTTTCTTGTGGATGCTGAATCTTTCATGCGTGCTTGACGCGCTGCTTCCTCCTTGTGCGATGAAAACTTCTTCCTTAGAATCGCTTCCGTCCATCCTGTGTCTGTTTCTTGTTTCTCCTTAAAGTTTCCAATTTTCCAATTATCCAATTCTCCTGATTGTGCCATGGTTTGGCAAGATCGCCATGTGAGGACAGAAGTGTTTTGCAGGATGGCCATGTGAGGACAGGGCAGGGTCGTCTTGTGGGGGAGGATGTCCAGTCGCGCCGAACATCGTGTTAATTTATCGTTGTTACACTTACGGCCCTTGCCACATCCTTGGTATAACATTGGTACGGCTGCTGTCACGGACATAGGTACCACGACTGATTGCTCGTACTGATACGGCTGTTATTATATGGGATCGATGTTGTGCATCAAACCTGTAAGTTGATGCAAGGGGGATCTTGCATTGGTTGCAATAAATCAACCTTGCAACCACATCGTTTCCATACATATACAAAAACAATAACACTAGTATGTACAACATTGCACAATATGTAACATTCCATTACAATAGCAATTATTACTATATTACAACGTTTAATAAGTTTTTAGTCTTTCGACGCATTTTTCTCGAAACTCATTTTTTCGACTTACGCTATTCTTGCACCCCTGTCCTCAATTAATATTTATTTAGATAGCTTCGAAAAACATGAATCTACCTTTGTTAATCATTTAGTTCCACAAAAAACCTGTAGGTGTTCATTTACACTGGCCTAAATTAGGAGATGAGAAATATGAAAAAAAACATTAAAAACCTAATTTTTGCAAAAGTTACACATAACAAAAAAAACATGGCCTTTAAATGATTCAGTAATATCAAACTAACTTGCAGTAAAAATATATCAATGATATCACGCGCGATTTCCTAAAATTAGCACTATTTCGATTTTCAGCATTTTGAAAAACGATATTTTCTGGGCAAGTATACTTCACTCGGTACATCTGATAGAGGCTAATACGGTTTTTAGACAAACACAAATTAATGCCGTAAATTTTTTTTTTTTAAATCAATAATAATGAAAATTCCTAATACGATGCCGACTTTTTGGCGATCACTGTATATAATATATTTATGATCAAATGGATTATCAGAAATTTAAACTATGTGAGAATACATTTTTATGAATAATCAGTATCCCAAAAGAACACAAAAATAAGAAATTCGCAAAATCTAAAAAAAAACGAAGGATTTATGATGTGTTTGTATACACCTATTGTGTTCCGAAAAAAAAACTGGAATTGTGATCATCAAATGCAGAATCAAGTCGGTCCTCTACAGAAATGAAGAAAATGGTTACTTGCAGATTGCATTAAATTGACAAGGAAAACAATAATGAAGCACCTATCTTAAATTGTATATCTTACACACATCGCAATTTAGTTAAGTATCAACGATTACAACTAAATATATTTAATGTATAAATCATTTAATTTTCATAGATTTAATTGGAAGGACAAACAAACAAACCGTATTAATTTACTAAACAGTTTAAAGACTTTTTTTTTGTAGTGATTACCAAGACGAGTGACTCGAAAAAGTTAGATACAATCATTTAACCTATGCATACACAAGAATAATATACAATACAAGTGAGAAATCCCGATGACATAAACAGGATATATCAAGCATATATCATTAAGAAAAATGTATGGTGTTCTTTGCAAAGTGAACCGGACATGTTCGATAATATTGTAAATTATATTGACGGATTTAATCGAAGCGTGACTCATTGATCGTCTCCGAGCCACTTTAAAGTATCGAAAAAGGTCATCTAACCAAGAAATTATACCTACAGTGCAAATCAATCCTTTTCCAAATAAAAGTTTTAATGTACAAGCATTATTTAAGAAAGAAATTGCATGTCTTTGTTATAAAATATTCTGAAAACGGATTGTTAACGTTTTTAGCGCTTGCGTGAATCACGCTCACATAAAAGTTGCGCGAATACAATATTGCAGTGCAGATATTTTCCTCACATCATTCACCCCTGACGTTTCATCCCGCCTACTGCTTTTGAGAGAGGGCGTTAACATCTTGCAAAGATACACTTCTGTCTACTGCCAATCCAAGAAATTGGTGCGCGCGGCGCTTTAAAGTAGTCCTATTTCTCGGGGGTGCTTAAATACGTAACTGTAGGCAGTAATTTCTTTGATATATGATCTTAAAACTAACCCATCTAACCAAACTTAGACATTGTCAACAATAATGTACAATAAATATGATAATGCGTGTATCTAGCAAGGCGTCGCGCGTCAGCGGCGTGTTGAAACCCGAGTCGAAGCAGCAGGGGTGAATTAAACAGCGGGCGGACCGGGCGGCCGCCCGGGGCCCACCAGCCCAAGGGGGCCCACCGAGTCCCTGGTCGATTGAAAACGGAGTAAGGCCCAGTTGTACATACAATCGTGATTCATATTTGATTAAGATATTAAAATTTAAAATTCAAAGGAAGAAAGATACGTCGCCCGACGCACGATGGTACATAATGCTGTCAATGGCGCGTGTATATGTTTACTTGAGGCCCTAAGCGTTTTTAAAACATGCTGTAATAATATATTTTTATAAATTTGGGGCCCCCTAGAGTCGATTCTGGAGCCCGAGATGCGCTAATAGTACAGCCAATATCTGCTCAATAGAGGCCCTAGCGGGACAGTTATGGGGTAGTTTTGATTTCTGATTGGGACAGAATAAAAGGAAGAGATGAAAGTAGGGAAAGAATAAAGAAGATGCCTTGGAGGCGGGAAGTTCTAATCCGGAGGATTAGGGCGCGGGAGAGCAAACACTGGTGGAGTGATATCCGCCAGCGAATCTCTGAGCCACTGAAAGTTACGGACATAGTCGGCTGGGCAGCCCGCAGTCAGAATCTGCGGGGAGATATCGAAGAGATCCCGTGCTTTCGCATACTCGAAAAAGCGAGTCGTGATCTTTTCGACGTGATCCATGATAGGGACGGCATCGGCCTCTCTAGGAACTTGACTGTTGCGCATGTACCAGGGGGCATCCATTGCCGTTCTCACAATCCGGTTTTGAAGTTGTTGGAACCGGATTATTTGGGTACGCGGCGCGTCGTGAAAGACGGGGGCCGCGTACGTGAGTACGGGGAGTATGTAGATGCGATAGATGCGCAATCGGGTGGCTTTTCGCAGCGATTTGCCTCCGAAAGTCAACTGGGCAGGAGAAGCGCGCTTGCCGGGTCTTCTGGAAAAGATGATCGCCTGCGACTTGCCTGCGTTCACCTTGAGTTTCCAGAGCTGGAGCCAGTCGGAGAAGATACCAACTGACTCCTGGAGCAGTTTGCGCGCCATGAACTTGTTGACGCTCGTGGAGAAGAGGGCCAGGTCATCCGCGTATTGGCATATGAAGATGCCTTGCGGGGTGGGAATGTCGGCCGTGAAGATATTGTAGAGCCCAGGCGAGAGGACGCTGCCCTGTGGGAGGCCCGCCCCAATGTTCCTGTCCGTGGACAAAACGTCCTGGACATTCACACGGAACGAGCGGCGAGCAAGATAGGATCCAATTAACGAGATCAGATGCGGGGGAAACTCGAAGAGCAGGAGCTTGGAGATGAGGCCGTTGTGCCAGACCTTGTCGAAGGTTTTCTCGATATCGAAAAAGACTCCAGCAGTGGTTCGGCCGCCGGCGAAGTTCTCGTGTATGTGATTACATACACGGGCGAGCTGGTGGGTAGTCGAGAGACCCTTGACGAAACCGTGCTGAAAGCTCGGAATAATGTCATTTTCAGACGTGAATTCATCGAGCCGCGATTTGATGACGCGCTCGAGAATTTTGCCCACACAGCTGAGTTTGCTGATGGGGCGATAGCTTGAGGGAAGTTTGGGGTCTTTATTGGCCTTGAGAATCATGACAATTTTGGCCGACTTCCAACAGGAAGGGAAGTAGCCGAATCAGAGCGAAGCATTAATGATGTTGGTCAACTGGGCAATGATTTTCTTATGGCAGCGTTTCAGGGCTGTGTTCATAATTCTATCATCACCCGGGGCACTACGGGATTTAACTGCTTTGATGAGACCAGTTATTTCCTCAGTGGAGGCGGGGGTGAATCCATGCGGATTCAAAACCGGGAGGACGTGGGTGTTAACGGTGTCGTTGATAACACCTTGGCGGGGGTCGGAGTCTGGTGGCTCTGAGAAGATGGCCGCCAGATGGTCAGTAAATACCTCGGCTTTGTCGGCAGGAGCGGAGGCGGCGCCAGCAGCCCCGAGCAGCATGGCAGGAGTGTGCGTTGTGGATTTAAGCCTACGGGCGAGACGCCAAACTCTCCGGAAATTCGGGTCGTCGTTAATCTCGTCCATGGCCGAGTTCCACCTCTCATTTCTGAAAGAGCGGATCTCCTCCTCGACCTGGTGCTTTAGCCTCCGATAGAGGATCCGGTCATCAGGCCGCGCAAACTTCTGCCACCTGCGGCGGGCCGCATTCTTCCGCCTAACCAGCTCCAAAACCGGCCGGGGAAGTGTGAGAGGGCACCTGGGTGTCCGAATCGTGGCTTTGGTGCAGGAGTCCTGTGCTTCAGCTAGGAGTTTGGTGAGGTGCCTAGAGGCGAGCTCTAGGTCCCTGATGTCGTGAATGGGGGTAAGTGGGCCATGGAGGTCGGCTGCCACTTTGGAAAACGCCTTTCAGTCCGTGTGAGTGGACGTCCGCCAAATGGCGGACGCTGGACCTATTGAGAAGTCCATGATAACCACATGGTGGTCGGAGTTTAGGTCATCTGTGGTCCAGATGTTAAGCGGGGGATCGATGCGAGAGCATATTGCGATGTCAAGGACATCAGATTGGTGGTTGGCCTGCTCAGGAAAATGAGTATGGTCAAACGGGGCGTGGACTTCGTACCCGTGATCCTCGGAGTACTCGTGAAGAGTACGGCCACGGGGACAAATGAGTCGGCTGTGCCAAGCAGTGTGCTTGGCATTGAGGTCGCCTGCAACTATGGCTGGACGCCCTACGAAGAGGGGGTCCAGAGCTGCAGGGTTGAAGGGAACACCTGGGGGTACATAGGCGGCCGCCAGGCGGACGGAGCGGCCTCCATTTAAGTTAATGGAGACAGAAGAAGATTCAAGGTCGGGAGTGGCAATGTCTTCCGTGAAAGAAGAAAGGTTGTTTTTGATGAAGACGATCGTGCCGCCTCCAGGACGGAGGGGCCGATCATTTCGGACTGAGTAGAAATTGCGGATTTTTGCCTTGTGACGAGATTTAAGAAATGTCTCGCACACAAGGAAAACGTCGGTTTCATGGAGTCTAAGGAAGTGGTCCACCTCCCCGAGCTGATCAGTAACTCCGCGGGCGTTCCAGTACGCAACGCGGAGCACACCGGGAACTCGCCTATGCTGTGCTAGCATTGAAAAGTCCTTGTGCTCCTGAGGTGGCCGCCCACGCCGACAGCTTATCTTTTGGCGTGTCCGGGTTTAAGTCGGACATGCTTTTGAGTATAGATTTGAAGGTCATTTCGACCTTCGAAAATGGGCTGGCATTGCTGGTGGCGCCGCCGTAGGACAGACCCTCGCGGACAAATCCGCTTGGAGATCTGGCTGAAGGAGCTTTACCCCTTCCAACGACTCGCTTGAAAGCGGAGCATCCCATGTAGTTGGCGGGATGGCTATTGCCGCAATTAATACAATAGGCCTCGGTGCCAGGAGGTTTGGAGCACTCGTGTGAGATGTGCCCCATTCCACACTTAAGGCAAGTGGGAGAGGCACGGCATTGAGATTGGCCGTGCCCGGGATGCTGGCATCGATAGCACTGGGTTGGCTTCGACGATTTCTGCTTGCGCTCCACCCGTACGGCGAGGCCGTACAAAGAGCGATGCTTAAAAATCGCCGCTGCCGACTCGGTGTGAGCCAGTTGGACGTAAATGAGGTCTGACGGGTGATCAGAAGTGCCCAGCCTCGTGATGGACTTCATTGAGAAGCCACGATCGGAAATCTCCTCGGACATTTCTTGCTGGGGGAGTGATTTGTGGAGGCCACGAATTACAGCCTTGACGGTTTGCTCAGCGTGTAGCTGAGTCGAGAAAAACTGGAAGCCGTTAGCTTCCAGCAGGCTTGTATGACGACGGAAGTCGTCAGAAGTCTCCGTGAAGACGCGATGGCCTTCACGACACTTGCCGGATTTCGCCAGCGAACGGATATTATTTGCGGCCATAAGCGCGCGAATTTAGGCCACACCGTCTCATCCAGGACAGTAATGCCTGGACGAGCGCGTGGCTTGGGCGGAGGTTTGGCGGAGGCCACCGGAGGGGCCCCTGGTGGGGACGCCGGGGGCGCCGGTGGTGCAGCAGGGGGGGGCACTAGAGGGGCAGGGAGGGACGCGATGGTCACCTCCGAGGCAGCTTTCGCCGCCTTTGGCTTTTTCGAGCCCTTTTTAAGGGGCTCTTTTTTCCCCCTGTATCTAGGGGGAGGTCGGGAGGTGGAGGATGTGGCACCCCCCTGAGGGGGGAGGCCGATCTGCCGGTCGCCCCAGAAATAGGGGCGACAGGAGGGCCAGCAGTACCGGCAGAGACGGCGCCCACCGAGGGGGACGCCGCCACCACCGACACTGCAGAGCCGGCAGCGGCCGACGCCCCCGGGGGGGCTCCGTTCGCTGCCGAGGAGCCGATGGACGCTTGGCAAGGGAAGTTGCACCGGCGGCCCCCGAGGGGACCGCAGGTGCAGCCTTGGAGGGAGAGGCGACCTTCCTCGAAGAGGGGGAAGCCTTGGCGAAGCCAGCTGGCCCGGAGGCGGCAGCGGGTTTTTTGCCGGCAAATGTGCCGGCGGAGCGTGGGGGGGCTTTTGCCTTTGGAATCCCGGAATTCTTAGATACGATGGTCCTGGTCCGGGCGGCACACGCTACAGGGCGCACTGAAAGGGACTCGCCGACGGAAGAGACCTCCATCGGAGAGGAAGGAGCAGAGAGCACAGGGCTCTTAACTGCGCAGGCTTTCTTGCGTTTCCGCACGTCCACCCAACCTTCGTCATGGCAGGAGTACATAAGCTCCTCCAGGGACTTGATGCAGAGCATAGCTTCGCGGTAAAGAAATTCGAGCTGCTCCCGGCTTTGATCCTCGTTACGAGGAGCCATGGCGGAGTCGGATTTGGGCAGGGGTGGCGTCAGCGGGGAGCCGTGGGCTCCCGTGTCATCGGCCGGAAGGCTCGGCACCGAAGTACCGGACATGGTGTTGTGCACTAGGTGCAGGCAACACCGCAGCAAACGTCGCAGAAGGCAGCGCTCCTTCCGAGGAGGACAGCCAGCAGTGGGAAGGTAACGGGAATCGCCACCCCACTTCGGTGACTCTGCCCAAGCTCAGAGTGAGCACATCGAGCTTAACGTGAAAGCTTAGAGGAGAGTTGCCAGCAGTGGGAAGGTAACAGGATACGCCACCCCACAACGGAAGACCTACTCAAGCTCCAAGAGAGCACGTCTGTTCGGCTCAGAAGCTGAGCTCGAACTGAGGGTGCAGCAAGGCGACTTGACATCTTCCCTTTTCCAGCATGTACACAACACAGGACACACCATCGATTTTGACAACACTCGATCAATAGCGAAAGGCGAAATATTTCCGCTGCGAATATTACGCGAGGCAATCGAAATTGAAAAACATCCCCACACCTTAAACAAACGTGACGATGCACAACGCCTGCCGAAAGCCTGGAAACATACCCTTGCAGGTAAAACACTGAAACCCGTGGACCCGGTCATTAAGCTTCCGAAGACCGACGCAACGGAATAACAACTCCTTGAATAGCTCATTCAGTCGGATTACGAAGCCTCAATCTCATCCGCACCGACTATCCAAGCCCCCCGTTGATCACGTAAACCAACACACAACCGGCCCGATGACCAGAAGCCGCGCCAGATAGGAGGTATAAAAGGACACAGCAATCAACTCTTTTCAGTTCTCTCCTAACACTCGAGAAGAATCCACCAGAAGATGGCAAACGCGATTTTGCCGAAACGTCGTGAAAAAGGTCCTTTTCTGGACACACAAAACAATACACGGAAGTTCAAAGACCCGGAACATGTTCAAACATATATTATATATATATATATATATATATATGTATATATATATATATATATATATGTATGTGTGTGTGTGTGTGTATTTTCTGAATATATTTTTCTCATAATGTAATAGTTGATATGGTTAATGTACACGCTGACAGCGCAAACCGTTGCTGATGACCAGATTCTATTGAGGCATAACAAATCAATAGCAAAAATATTTGAATTAAACTATTTCATTTAGCGAAAATTTCATATTCACAAAAAAAATTACAACGTGTCGTACAATAAATGTCACTTTGACAACTTTGACATTGACATGGCAGAAACAATTGATATTCAATGCACGTTAAGTTTATATCGATGAGATCTGGGTTCATTTTTCAGAAAATCCAAATTATTTCTCAAACTATGAACTTATAAGAAAAAATATAAGGGGCGAAACAAATGTAAAATAAGATGCTCTATACGACTAAGTAATGAAATATAGGGTTTGCCATTTAAAAAATCAAGTTATGGCTCTTCAAAGTTTACCAAAATTAATGTCCCACAGATATATGTTTAGAATTAGGCAAAGTCCCAACCCGATATCTTTGAAAACAACCGCCCTGCGATTTTTTTAATAAGTGCCTGTAAATGCATTAAATTTTAGAAAAACATAAACAACTTCTGAACCGTTAAAGCGAATTTCAAAAACTAAACGGATTTATAAAGCCTAAGAAAGGGCAAATTCAAATATGTAAATTTATACAGGGGGTGCCATTTAACCATTTAAAAAAACTAGGTTTAAGGCTGCCCTGCAAAAATGGAACACCCTGTATATGGAAAAATAATTTTACAAACTGCACTTTGGCGTCTAGTTTGCAGTGCCGTTTGATTCATTTCGATATCATTAACGGTGTAGGTGTAATCGAGCCTGCGCGTCCTATTGACTCACCCTGTATATTTTTTCTGATATATATATATATATATGAATCTAAATACAGTGCCAACGCTTCAATGGGTTGAAGACATTTTGATTTTACCAAATTACTGCTACCTGCTTGTTGCGCTGCGAATGTGAATTCTTCCTCGGAGACGTTCGCAACTAGGTCCTTCACACGACGAACATTAGTCTTCGTGGAACACTTATTGAAAGCTTTCTGCAGCCTACCTCTGGAAGTGCTGGCATGGGTATCTTCAATAGCAAGCCAAATTTAGGGTTGCACGTGTTCTGGTAATTCAACAATTCAATTTAACCATAAACCATGTCTTCTAAAAAAATAATCTCGAGCTAAAACTCGCCCACATCGTTGTAATTCTTAGACATCGCAAACGACATTTTTTTAAATTTATCGGTAATTAATTCTTCACAGTCATTTGTACTAAATTTAGTTTTAATAAAAGACACAACTTTATTTTCCTTGCCTTCCTTACCGCTAGCAACCCAAACCTCGAAAATTTTACAAGCCCGCAGTGGTATCTAAAAAAAATATAACTCTGTAAATCGCAAGTTATCACCGGATTTCTTTTGCTTATCATCAAAAGTATAGTCATTATAAAATCAAAATCATCGAATCGTTTTTTTTTTTTATTTTTTAATTAAGCTCAAAGTATAAAGTATTTCCCCGGATTGAGTTTACAAGAGGGATATTTTTTTAATTATTACTTGTAAGTAAAAATGTTATAGGAATTAAAATTCCTGCTTTCTGCGAAACTACCATTTCAGTAATAAAAACATTATTCTTTTTATACAGGGTGTTGGCAAAATAAAAATAAATTGTATCTAATTTTGACACTTTAAAAAAATAACACCATTTACACAGTCCCCCACCATTTTCTTCACACAGTTTAAGCCTGGTGTGGAACTCCTAAACACTGTTTTGTATTTGTACAATAATTATCGATGCAAATGCCATTCGTAGGCGATTTTTTAAATTTTCAGTATTATTTTCTGCATTTGGGGAATTGTTTGAATGATTATATTTTTCTACATTGTTGTCAGATGTAATTTTAAATTATTTTTGAAACTAGTAAAAAAATATGTGTCAAAGTAAGATTTCAAAATGTTGATTTTGCCCACACCCCGTATAAAAAAATCAAAGTTTCAATAGCTGAACTGGTAGTTTCAGACCTAGCAGGAATTATAATTCCTATAACATTTTTAAGTAAAGGTAAAAATTTAAAAGAAATCCCTTTTGTAAACTCAATCCGGGGACATATTGAATATTTCTATCTAAATTTAGCAATCACTTTACGGCTCTATTTTAGTCTACTTAAGGTTAATATGAACACATGTGTAATTTAAATACAGAGAGTTATTTTATCATGCAACATAGGGCTAATAATTTCTACAGTAACACACTTCTGTCACGCTGACAGCAATGTATCAAAGCGTATTTTTAAATAGGTTTAATATTTACCCAGGTGTTTACCAAGGTGTTTTATTTATTAAATATTTTCAATAAATTTGCACAATCAACACACAATCAACAACAAACCAAACTTGTACTCAAACAAATCTTCAGAGTTAATAAGAATTGACTAACAAGAAATCAACAGTTTAATGTAACAAGTTTTCAAAAATACCCCAGTTTTCAGCTAGGCAATATCCAAGTCGATTATAGAAAGCAAGGACAGCATTTATGATATGTTCTGATGGTATCTCCTGTTCTGCAACACTTGTTCTGTTTTTCAGCTGCTCCACAGTCATTACTTCACCATTAAGGACGATTGTTTTTAGATAACCCCAAAGAAAGCAATCGTTATAATCTTCGGTACCAGATCCGGAGACCATGGGGGCCATGGTATTGTCAGTAGTATTGTCACATATGTATTAAAAATTATCGATAACAAATTTGCACGATTTTGACACTGAACTCGTGTTGCTTGGAAATCTAAAGCTATTCAATTGAATTAGAAAAAGAGTGCAATTGGAGCAGGCAACCAATTATACATTGTCACTTGTATGTGTAATAAAGAAAAAAAGCCCGGTACATATCTTAGGTGGTCTCGCTTCTCGAAACAAACTGGCAACCGGCTTCCCGAAAGAAAACAACATATGACCGCATATTCGCCGCTAGACAGCCAGAAAAACGCAAACTCGCAAACTTGGCTAATGTCTCTTACATAACCTCTTGTTGTAGCAAGAGCATACACAACCACCCCGGAGCCCACGCTCCCCTGTTCCATCTCGACTCTAAAGCGACCGGTAACAATTGACGCCTTGAACGTGGGGTCCTTATCTTTCTACGATGGAAAGGCGTTCCGCACAACCCAGCCGCAGCAACAGCCAACAGCCCGACCCACCACCAATTAAGCAGTGAGCCCTGGACGAGGATACCCTGGCCAGAATCACCGCCACAGCCACCCAGGCTGCGGTTGCCTGCAGCCAGGCCACTGTGAAAATCTCCACATTACTCTTGAGGGAGAGTAAAACCCTCTAGCGCCCAACACCGACGATGACATTGCCACGTCCCCCAGCCTACAACGGCACCCTTCTGTAGTGCCCTGCCGAATTCCTTCAGGAGATGGAGCATTACCTGGAAGATATCCCTGATTCCGATAAAACGAGTAGAGTTCCAGAGAGTTTCGACGGCGTAGCCCAAACCTGGTGGTTCACCATCCAGGAAGCCACAGTACCATGGAGCACCTTCCAGCAGCTACTGATACTTAGTGAGTTCGCAGGTATCCCCGCAGCGGTAGAGGTCAACCACGCAATCTGCTAAGAGCGAAAGCCAACTTCAGTAGTTGTGCTGCCTTTGTATTCCACAAAATCACCTTGTGGTCCAGGAAGGATCAGCTGGGCACCGCCACCATCCCTGATGAAGCCGAGGTCCTGACAACCATCGAGATGATGAAGCCGGAGTTCCGGGCACACCTCCAATGTCGCCCTTCAGGGAACCTACTCGAACTCCTATGTATCGCGAAGACCTTGGACAAATACTTGCTGCCAGCGCCAGGCCTGTACCGAGGCTCCAGAAACTTTCTGAGGAGCGCCGCCTCCCGAAATACTGGTACTGCCCTGACTTCCACCGCAACAAGGACTGCACAGTTGGATCAGGCCCACGTCAGCAAAGGCAGTCCCAAAGATCCCGGCAGGCGGAAAACTAGGAGGCCGTTGAGGAAGCGCGACGGCACCTAGAAGATAAGCAACACCAGCCCCACTCAACGTGATTCGTGGTACACATCCGTGCATTGCTGGGTACAGCAGAAGCCGGCAACTTCATACATGCCAACTATGAGTCAGCATTCAACCCTGACCCTTCGCAGATCAGCCTCGCAGCCCCGCATCCCAGAGATCTTCCATGGCTATCGAAAGACAAGCTACTCTCCAGGTCTCCTGCCATGACCACGAAACCCAAGCCCCCTTCTTTGTCACCCACACCCTGAACGAAGACTGCATATTGGGACAACCTTAGCTAAAGCAGAAGGAAGCCACCATGGATTTGTAGCGCGGTTGCTTCCACGTTGACACGAACCGCCGCACCACAATCCACTGGGCACCACCTCGTCTACCTCATAGCTAAGCAGTCTCCCAAGAATAGCGGTTTCCCCGAGCATCTGACAAATATATTCCGTGACCTCCTTGGACGCTTCCCGGAGGTCATTCAACTGGCCAACCACCAGCCCCAAACGAGGACCATCAGCCACTTCATCGAGCTAACTACCCCAGTGCCCGTTAGGACAGCACCATACCGGTTATCGGACGAAAAGATGCTCCTGATCCAGGAGCAGACGGCCGACATGCTCCGCCTTGGCATCATTCAGCCTTCGACTTCTCCGTACTCCAGCTCAGTAGCTATTGTTACCGCGCGTTCCTGGTGAATCGCGGATTCTCTGGTTGGGCGAAATAAATTAAGATGTGTTTGTGTTTGAGAACTTGTTTTATTTGCCAACGCTTATTTTGAGTGGACTGTATTATAAATATGAGACTGGACTCGTTGACGTTTCAGTGAGACTGGACTCTTTGACGTTTCAGGCAGAACTGCATTGATTAGCTCCCCGCCTCCATCGTAAGGAATGATTCAGGGGGTAACCTTCTCGAAACTGCAACGGGTGTATTGCGGGTTGTTGGAGAACCCGGCCTGGGTTCTGCGGGCTTATAAAGCACTTGTAGATGCCGGCGTATTCATCCAGCCCCCTGTTGAGGCAATTAAAGTCTCAAAATATACAAGAAAAGTAATCTAAATAATATAACATCAGGATAAATATGTACAAATGATTGTAAAAATACCAAAGTTTATTTACATAAGAATGCAGTGAACAAGGGAAAAAATGTACAAGTAGAAAACATAGAAATACAAGAATGTCAAAACAAAGTTCAAAATTGTCTAAAAAGTTTACGTTCATGCGCTCGCAATCATTCACTGCACGTGTCGATAGGCAATACACACAACCGCCTCACACCACGAGTATATGTTTCTCGTTGAGATTGCACAGTCGCGGCACGAACCATTCCATCAGGGCCCATATGGACCTGAATCACTCTGGCCAACTTCCATTGCCCTGGAGGTACATTGTCGTCTTTCATGAGCACTAGTTGGCCAGGTGCTACAGATGTCCCTGTCGACGTTTTCCATTTTGCACGCCTCTGCAACTCCGTCAGGTACTCTTTGTGCCAACGCGCCCAAAAATGCTGGTACACTTGCTGGATGCGTTGCCATCGAGACAAGCGATTAGTGCAGATCGATCCTAAATCCACGTCCGGAATTGACCTTAGGTTGTCGCCGACAAGGAAATGTCCAGGTGTTAAATAGGAGAGGTCGTTGGGATCATTGGACATTGGTGTTAAGGGGCGTGAATTCATCACATACTCAATTTGTGTTAAAAGCGTGTATAATTCCTCGTAACAGAAAGATGAATTTCCGGCGACACGGCGCAAATGAGATTTCGCAACCTTAATAATAGACTCCCAAATTCCACCGAAATGAGGCGAGCGAGGGGGAATGAAATGCCACTGCACCCCTCGGCTTGATAGATCATTCGATATTTGATTGGCATCGGGCTGTGTGTTAAGCATTTTGTACAGCTGCGCTAATTCATTTTTGGTGCCTCGAAAGTTAGTGGCATTATCGCTATAAATGTCTGTCACCAGACCGCGCCGAGAAATAAATCGCCGCAACGCCGCAATAAACGCTTGGGTTGTTAGATCACTAACAAGCTCTAGATGAACCGCCTTGGTGACCATGCATACGAATAAGGCCGCGTATGACCTTGTAGTGCGCTTAGATCTGCGAGAACCTTCCTTGACAAAAAAGGGCCCGCAAAAATCTACTCTTGTTTTTGAGAATGGACGAGCCTGAGTTGTGCGGCACGCTGGTAAATCGCCCATAATCGGCCCTGTTTCCCGCGGTCGCATCTTGAAACAGGTAACGCATTTTCGGAGCACCTTGCGAACGGCGCCTCGTGCCGAGACAATCCAAAAACGCATACGAATTGCCGCTAGTGTGGATTGCTCACCCGCGTGCAGGTTCTTGATAGGTTCATGTCGTATTATTAATTGTACCAATGCATGTGAATTTAGCGGTAGTAGTCTGCTAGAATTGCATACCCGTCCGTGGCGTTTGAGAACTGCTAATTCGCTGGGAAATTGCTCCGATTGTGTTAGACGAGTTAGAATGATCCGTGCATTGTCTAATTCGGAAACCCTTAATGAACCATTAGATTTTTCATTACCGGGGCGTGAGTTGTAGATTAATCTATACATCCAAGCCGTGACTCTCAGGGCCGTAGTCAAACTGGAGAATCGATTGAGCAAATCCAGACTCGCTACATTTGTGTGACACATGCGACGTTCTTCGCGCGTTTCTGGCAGGGTTATCAAGTCGTTATGATCAGGTAATGATTGTTCACCGGCTTCGTTACAAAGCCAATGTGGTCCGTGCCACCACATGCTGCGATCTAATAAACCCGAAGGAGTGCAACCACGCGAGATTAAATCTGCCGGGTTTTCGTCCGTTTTTACGTATCGCCACTCTTCTGCGAGTGTCGAGGTTTGTATTTCACCGATCCGATTTGAAACGAATGTTGAGAATCTACTCGGATCAGCCCGTATCCACGCAAGGGCTTTCTGGGAGTCTGAGTAGAATGTGCGCGACCGGAAACTGCGTTTGATCGCCTGCTGAACCTTTTCGGCTAGTCGTGCCAGCAGTACAGCTGCGCATAATTCAAGCCGCGGTAAATCGACCGTTTTCAATGGAGCCACGCGAGATTTGGCGCATACGAGCATGCATGATGTTATCATGTCAGTGCTTGTAGATTTTAAGTAAATGCACGCTCCGTATGCTTCTGTACTCTCATCGCAAAAGCCATGAAGTTCTAAAGTCGCGTCCTTGTTTATAATAGTTTTTCTTGGAATCGAATAATTGAGTGATTGAATTTGTTCCAGATATTGTTTCCAGATTGTGTACATTTCTAACGGCACTGTTTCGTCCCAGGACAAATTTAACTTCCACAACTGCTGCATTAGAATTTTTGCGGCAATTATAACTGGGCCGAGCAATCCCTGCGGATCAAAAATGCTAGATATAATTGACAATATATTACGCTTTGTGACTCGCTTCGCGTCGTTCTTGGGAATGTGTGATACGTACTCTATGCAGTCGCTACGTGGACACCACCTTACCCCGAGCGCCTTGATAGGGTTTGCTCCATCGCCTCTGAGAACTAAATGATCTTGTTCTCCCTGCACGTCTTGAATTAGTGATTCGTCATTAGATGACCACTTTCGTAATTGAAAACAACCGTCCTCGAGAACAGATCGTACCTCGTCTCTGATAATTCGCGCATCTTCTAGCGTGTCCGCGCCTGACAGGAGATCATCCACATAAAAATCTGATAAAACACTCGCCGCGCCACGCGGAAACTTGTCGCGGTTTAAATGCGCTAATTTTTGTAGACAATTAATTGCTTGAAAACTGCTACTGGCAGCGCCGTAAGTAACTGTGAGGAGTTCGTACGTGTTAATGGGCTCGTCGGGAGTGAAACGCCACAAGATTTTTTGATATTTTGCATCTTCGGGATGGATCTTTATCTGGCGATACATTTTTGTCACATCAGCTGTGATGACGTGCTGAAATGTACGAAAACGCAACAATATCGAAAATAAGTCATCCTGTAATGTGGGGCCCACCATTAACAAATCGTTTTCAGAAACACCTGACGTAGTTTTAGCGCTAAAGTCGAATACTACGCGTAACCGTGAAGTTAATGAGGTTTCCTTAATTACTGCATGATGTGAAACGAAATACCCCGTATGTTCGTTATCCGCGGAAGAATCGACCTGTCGCATGTGACCAAGTCGCATGTACTCCCGAATAAATTCGTGATATTGCGATTTGAGGTTCGCGTCTCGTTGCAGTCGCCTCTCTAAAGAGGTAAACCGTTTTTTCGCAAACTGATATGACTGCCCTAGGGCGTCCGCGTTATGTTTCCACGGCAGCGCAACCGTAAATCGTCCGTCGGTATCGCGTGTCGTGCCCTTAGTTGACTGCGCTTCGACTTGAGGCCTTTTAAATCTGCGCTGTTATTTGTCATGTTTGAGTATTTTGAGTTTGCTCGTGTGAATTCACGCCGTGGAATAAGGTTGAGGGATTGTCGGGACTAACTGTTTGATTGAGCCGTCTTGTGGGCTTCTACGGTGCTACGGTGCTGTCTGACCGTTGAGTTGGCTGCTGATCCGTGGGAGCCGTCTTTGCTGGACTGTTGCCTGCTGATGCTCGTCACCGTCGTGGTCCTCAAGTACCTTGCTACTTGAATATATTCACTGTCGGGTTCGGAGGACCAATTGTTACCGCGCGTTCCTGGTGAATCGCGGATTCTCTGGTTGGGCGAAATAAATTAAGATGTGTTTGTGTTTGAGAACTTGTTTTATTTGCCAACGCTTATTGTGAGTGGACTGTATTATAAATATGAGACTGGACTCGTTGACGTTTCAGTGAGACTGAACTCTTTGACGTTTCAGGCAGAACTGCCTTGATCAGCTCCCCGCCTCCATCGTAAGGAATGATTCAGGGGGTAACCTTCTCGGAACTGCAACGGGTGTATTGCGGGTTGTTGGAGAACCCGGCCTGGGTTCTGCCGGCTTATAAAGCACTTGTAGATGCCGGCGTATTCATGTACCGAAGATGAGTCTTTTAACTTTGCATACTTTTATGAACAAATAAATTCCAAGTAAGATATACTTATATTGTAACATAATAGTATTTTATGATGATATTATATTTCAAAATTGTACTAATTGTACCTTCAATATTAATGGCAAGTAAGTAATTTATTGTTAAATTTAACTTTGAAAATTAATAAATTAATCAACCATTGACGTTTTTATTTTTGCTGCTGAAAATTATTTTTCGGCTTAGGACGAAAAAGACCGTTACCTAGCAACCATTGTCTTTAACAAAATAATGGCTTTTTTGTCGAGATTTTCATTCCGAAAAATACTATCTCATGGTGCAATCGAATAAAACTCATATTTATTTATCATATAGTTTATACACAATATGTTAATATATATTTTACTTCATACCGTCCTGTAGATGTTGTGACGTGCCTGAAGGGCAATTAGCGCGTTAGGCCGTGGAGCGAGTGGAGGGTCCCTTCGAAGCAGTGACGAGGGCCAGGCTCTCGGTGTCAGAGAGTGGGGGGGTTAAAAAAGGCTCCACGTAATTTTAACCTCGTCCCTACTTCGTCGCAAAGGGAGGCTCCACCCTACCTGCGTGGGTGGACGGCAGACAGTCAGCGAAGTTCAGAAATCACGAACTGTCGCAACGGCTAACCATCTGGCGCTACGCCACCAGATTTAAATCTCGCTATGAGATTTGCTCGCCGTGCCTACGCTTCCTGAAATAAATACCTCCTCCCGCGACCTTATCACGCAGGGTTCCCCACATTCGATCGAATATCGCGAACTCCTAATCGCGCGATTCAAAGGGCCGTCGGAGCGACATTTTCTTACAAAAGCGCAAAACACGTACGGCACGAAACACGTAACGCAAATTTTACACAAAAGAAATAAACGATATATCAAAATTAAATTAAAGCGTAAATGAGAACAACAAAAAAATATATATAAAGATCTGGCCTGTGTTCCTCGTCTGCGTGACTTGCTGGCGGGCTGAGCTGGGCTCCTGGGCGGGCGGCGGCCGATAAGCGTCGGGAACGCCGATCACTTGATTCCAGAACTCAGAGCAACTCTGGCAGGATGGTCGCTGCGCCTAGCCAAGACCTGGCTGGCTGAGTTACTTAGCCCTTACCCCGAAAAACGCCTGCAAAGCACATTGCCTTAGTAACAATGGCCGGACACGTGGCTTTACGAAAAGAAAAATAAATCGGGTTTAATTACTTGCTCGGATGTTGTGAGCGTATGGAGTTTGAATCGTATAGTACCTTGCCTTGTACTCGGTGCCTCAATCCCCTCAAGGGTGGTTAAATGAGTTCCCGTTTTATACCCCGGAAACCGGATGGTGGTATACCAATTAAAATGGTGACCTCTGGCACTTCTGCACTATAAGGAAGGCAACTGGTTTCTGTCCTTTTGCCGACGATTTTAAAAATCACACACATATAGGAAACACGTCACCACAACAAAAAAAGTGTGAGTACGGTCGCCTACAGTGGAGGTCTGTGCGCCAAATTAATTATTAAAAGGCAGTTTCTGTCGGTGGCAAAACCAGACCGTTCCAATGTTCGATTACATTATCAGTTTTAGTCTGGTAGGTGAGCTAGGTGAGGTGAGTAGACCATCAGATCCGGTAAGTGTTGATAAGCAATACTTACCGAACTGTTTCATATTTATAATTCAAATCTGACCTTGATACGATTTTCACAATATAATGTATTTTTTTTTTTTTTTTTTTAAATAAAATAATGATAGAAAAGAGACTTACAGTATGAAGAAAAATACAATACGATATTCGTCCAGTACAACTTGTAACAGTTACTCGTTATACAGTCTTGACCGCCTCATCCGTAATATCCAACTCGTACTGTTACAAGTAACCAACTGGACGTGTAACTTTAAATACTATTTTTTTACAGGTATGTACCAGAAACCGTAAAAGAATTGTAATTGAACATGGCGATATAGTACGATGGAGAAGAAAATACTTAACCACCATTAAAAAGTATAGAATGGAAGGTCGGCCAATGTTTTATCTTCACGAAATATGGACAAATAAAAGACATAGTACACATGGGACATAGTGTCACAAATCGACGTCAGGAATTTATTGATGGGCTTTCTATGGAGCTCAAGAACCCTACAGAAAAAGGCAAACACCTTATAATTCTGCATATTGGGTCTCAGCTGGGTTTTGTTGATGGAGCATTACTGCTATTTGAAGGGAAAAAATGCTGATTACCATGAGGCCAAATTAATGCAAATGTATTTGAGAAATGGTTTGCTAATTTATTACCTAAACTGTCCTACAACACAACGTTGTAATTGTAACTGATAATGCTTCATATCGTACCCTTAACTTGAAAAAAATTCCAACAACATATTCAAAGAGAAAGGATATACAGAAATGGTACGATAAAAAAATATCGTATTTGATGAAGAAATGGTCCGGTCTGAACTTTGACATAAGATCAGTTTACACAGGGAACAATGTTATTTATAAGTAACAGACGAAATGAAGTGGCATCTAAAAACCAAAGTTTTAAATTGGCTGATGTTAAAAAACTTTTACTACAAGCGCTACAAAACGTTACTTATACGCATGAGAAGAACAGTGCCGAGCATGTGATCAAAGAGAAATTAAAAATATACAAATTAGATGGATGCACGGACAATTTAATAGAACCATTTTAATTTCTCTCGGAGATTATAATGACTCGCCTGACAGTGATCAGTCATGATGAAGTTTAAATCCTCGACACCATAAAAAAACGACAATTGTGCATGCTTGATTGATATTGTTACTTATAGTCGGGCAACTATACAAACTCAACTTAAATCTGCCGAACGAACACAAGTTCCCACCACCAGGGGCGTCGAGAGCCAAGGCCGGGCCCAGGGTAAAGATTCTTACCAGGCCTCCAAACTGAATAACATAATAGTTTATATCTTCATGTTTTATTAATATAACAAAATATTTACAATACAAAGCATTACACATAACATAATTGCACTTATACCAATATTACAATCCGCGATTCTTGGGGCCCCGTGTCCCGCCTAGGAATATAGGGGCTCAGAGCCCGGATTAGGAATTCTACCTTGATTTCCATTTCCGCTATTTCAAATTTATTTCCACAAAGTCTGAAAAGCTCTAGCCAATCCCATGGAATTATTAGAGAAACTTGGGAGCAAGCTTCTTCGGCAGAAAACAATTGTCCTGGCTTAGGAACATCCGTGAATGGACTGGGATCCAAACCGCGGAACAACTATTTAGGCTGGCGGAGGACCGGCACGCATTCGCCAAAGTGATCGCCAACGTCAGGGAGACCGGACACGGCACTTGAAAGAAGAAGCTTTCTTTTGTCTTTCTATTTATGCATGAATTGTATCCACCTCCAAGTGGGTATTTCCTCTTAAAAAGGTACTTATGTTCAATGCATTTTATGGAAGGTTTCAGCATAAGAATCGAAAGACAGCACATAATCATCTAATGATTTATATTTTGTGATGGACACTTATCGCTCCAGATAACAATTTTCTTTCCAGATTATTTTACATTTAAAATGTAATTCAGAATACACGAAGCCATGTCATTGCCACCTCGTTCGACTATGGATTCAGCACAGGTGAAGCAATATCCTATTTTGTCTGTTGCATCATAAACTGTATAATTGAAAGACCACACCTTTAGAGAATATAAACTCTGAGCATTCGTTAGTAGAGGGGTGGGTAAGCAATTTTGTAAATCTACCGAAAGTATGTTGGTGTTCGCCTCGGTTTTATAAGTTTCTTTATCCTATCGCTTTAGTTTATACCAATTATCTGCATCAAGAAGATGTGCATCATAGTTGGTTTGTAATTCAAGGCGTTCTTCCAGGGATACAGACTATTTGAGTTTGATAACATATCCATCACATATGTCACATGTATCATTCCCTGGTTCTTTGAAGGATACAAAAAAATCCTAATTGAAAATTTCACTATATAACCATTGCTTGGGAATATCTTCTTTAGAAATTTGGTTTTCTACCCAATCTTCATAAAAGCACCGACACATTACTGAAATATTGAGATGGCTCCCTAAAAACTTTCTCTGGGATTTATTCCTGGAATAATGTGACACTATACACGGGAACTTCTGTATGTGCTCTCTGATATTGTTTTTAACATTTGAGGAAATTTTGTTTCAGGGTTCATGTTTACCCCTTTGGTCACGTATTACGATTCCACCAAGTTATATTTTCTATACGTACATTACGTACACATTATTTAAGGTGTTCAAAAAATATGTACGACACACTAAACGTCTTACCATTTACACTAAAAAAATATTTCAACGACGTTATTCTTTTTCCAGCACGAGATCCTGATCTAGCACGTACACGCTCAACTGGAACTTCTTTACTTCTTCGATGTAGCTAGCTATGAATTGTCTTTTCTGGTCAAGTTCGATGCTACCATTCCAAAATTATGAGTGACTTAGAGCACGACTTTCATGTGATATATTCTGTTTGCACTTCTTTTTACATTCATCAGGATAAGGTGCTTTATTTCATTTATTCCAATTAGCTTATTGGTGGCTGACAGATATTTTTCACTAGCAGCTCACCTTTGCTTTCTAATGTTTTTCTTCCAATTAACAGAATTTCCTTTTCATTTCTTTCGTTTAGTTTCTCGGAATTCTAAAGCTTCTTCCTCTTGTTCTTTTTCCAGTTCGTTTAGTGGGTCCTCAGATTCAGTACAGTCTTCTTTATGTTATATAAATTATTTGCCTCTACTTCTTCCGCTTTATAGTGAGGTCCATCGTCATTGTTTTGAATAATAATATTTTGAATAATAATATTTTGAATAATAATATTTTGTAAAATATTAATTTTAGAAGTTTTCTGGAATCGTTATGTTTATCTTCATTTCCATTGCTTTAAACAAAATGCTCTGGCGAGCTTTCTGATAGCTGAGACTCGTTTGGATTATCTCTGAGAATTTCTTCGGTCTTACAAAAAGGCATTTTGTTTTTACTAACAAAAATGGTATTGCACACATCGTTATTTAAATAAAGAGCATCCCCTGTAGCTTTGGCACAGCCGGTTGCAAGAATTTTCAAATTTTCATGAGATATATCCTGCGTGCTATTTGTGGTTGGATATATTTCCATGATGATCGCGATTCTTCTGAAAGATTATCTTGCGTATTATCAGCAACAAAAGCTGAAAGTAAAACTATAACAAAACTTGTTTTGATAAACTCTTGTATTTTTTTTAAGTACCGTTCTCCTCGGTCAAATGTGAGGTTGTAACAGGTTTTTCAGATATTTCGTTGCACTTGGCTTGTGTTAGCGTCATTTGTAATATTTTTTCGCTTCTTGATCTCATCATGTTGACCATAACAACTTTTTAAATATTAAAACAACAAAATTATTAAGAATTTTCTGTTAACTTCAGGAACAAAATAATGTGACTTAATATTATGATAACTGATATCCACTAAAACAAAACAGTATTAAGTCCAGTCATCTAACCTCACATTTGGACTTAATACTTAAATATTGGATATCTTCCAGAACCAAACAGTATCGAGAACCTTTAATACTGTTTGGTTTTATTTAATAAAGGACTTAATATCAATAATCTCCACCTATCTCGAAAACGGAAAGAAACTGGACTTAATACGCGTCGCCATTGGAAAGAGCGGATAAAATATTATAGGAACAATCATAACCCCGAAAAGGTGTCTGAGGTCCTGATATAAATTTTATTATAAATTTTCAGATTAACTGAAACCGAAATCGGAGCGAAAAGAATTTACCCGGAACTTAACCGTAAACCGGAACGAAATAAATTGCAGTTCGACTCAGTGGTAGTGAGTTATTTTCACGTACGATCTGTAAGCATTGTTGTGTTTCCATTTACGAGGTGTGGCTATTAAATAACGAGACTGTTGTGATTATAGACGAACTGTGCATGTCATAAGGTTGTACGGCACACCATTCTTTAGTGTAAAACCCCATTTATCGGCTGCCGTAAACTGCATCCCAGTAAATAGATTTGTCTGCACGTGGCATTTATTTTCATAACTTATGTTTTTCTAATTTTCCGGAAAAATGTTAACTAATATTATTGAACAGAGAGTTGTCATAAAATTCCATATGAAACTTGGACAAAAGGTTAAATAAATTTATGAGTTATTAAATAAAGTGTATGGCAACGAATGTTTATCCCGTTCGCGTGTTTTTGAGTGGTATAAACGTTTTAAAGACGGCCGAGAGGTCGTTGAAGATGATGCCCGCCCAGGTCGTCCTGACACATCAAAAACGTCGAAAAAAATTCTTCACTGGGTTCCAGAAGGTCAAAATATCAATCAGGTATACTACCTTGTAATCCTTGCTCAGCTGCAAGAAAGAATTCGTAAAAAAAAGACCAGAATTATGGAAAAATAAACCATGGGTGCTGCATCAAGACAATGCCCTAGCTCACACTGCATTGTCAGTTAAATCATTTCTCGCGAAGCACAGCATCCCGGTGTTGGACCACCCGCCTTATTCACCTGACCTGGCTACGTGTGACTTTTACCTGTTCCCCAAGATCAAATCCGCGTTAAAAGGGACACGTTTCGACAGCGTTGAAGAAGTTAAAACAAAGCGGCAAACGTCATGAAAGAGCTGACGAATGAAGACTTCCAGCACTGTTTCGATCAGTGGAAAAATCGTATAGAGAAGTCTAGAGATCGTGGAGGGGTGTATATTGAAGTAGATAACTAATTTATATAAATAAATTTAAAATATTTTTTTTACAGTGTCAGTCTCGTTATTTAATAGCCACACCTCGTATTGTAAAGCGTACTACCATAGCAAGAATTGTATGAAGAACGGAACTTTGTTACATGTCTGTGGAGAAAGGTGAAGTTATTACTACGGCCCAGTTTTTTAATAATCGCTTCCCACAAATTCTCAACAATCAAATAAATTGAAATTTTGGTTGTTCGACAAAGCGTTCTATAGTGTCTCTTTAAATTTTAAAATTTTAAGTTCAATTAAATTTGGGTATATGTATACTTAAATTTCCTGTATTTTTTATTTGACGAGTATAAACACATAACACCGGTTACATAAGTTTTGGGATTTTTTTATTGCTTTACATGTCATAGTTAAACTATTACGTCTGGTCAACTATGGAGAAACATCGTGCTAGGGGTACTGTCGATTTGTTTGATATTTCATATAATCGTCTAACCTTTGCAAAATGGCGTTTTATCTAGATATGCGAAAGTCCATCTATAACTTAGTTGGGCAGCTGCCGAAAAGAGATATAGTGAACATTTTGTGTGGGCAACATATTTCAAATATGTATATCTGATAATTAGGGAATGTGAAGAGGGAAATCCATGTGTAAACCTAACAAAAACAGGCCGTCTACGGAAGTTAACAGAACTTCGGGTCAATTGACTAGCCGTGCAATCCAAAATCACCATTATTATGTCCACATGCAAACTTGCTCATCGGTTCCATATTTCGATTGCTACAATTTGTCGATATATCGCAAGAACAGACTAAAATATAAAAAACGCAAGAAATGTCCAAAATATTCAGTAACACAATTGGCCAGAATTCCTGGTTGTTGTCGGGCTTCAAGACGTCGACACATGGTGTTTTTGTATTGAACGGTTAGTCTATTGACCTACGTTCTATTAACTTCCGAGGACAGTCTGTTTTAGATTTAGACATGGAATTCCCTCTTCACATTCCCGAATTGTCCGATATACAGTGTTTTTTGAAAAATTTTGCTCACAAAATATGTGTTGACTATATCTCGTTTCGGCAGCTGTCCAACTATGTTGTAGATGAACTTTCGAATATCTACTTTATACGCCATTTCGCAAAGGTCAGGGGGAAATGTGAAATGTCAAACAAATTGACAAGATCCCTAGCAACATGTCTCTTCACAGTTGACCAGATGTAATAGTTTTACAATGTCACGTAAAGCATTGAAAAAACCTCAAAACTTATATAGCAGGTGTTATGTATAGTAACATAATATGTATTGTATTTTTATCTTTTAAATTAAATAAATTAAGAAAATTGTTAATCATTATTGTGCGATCCTTAATTTTGTATTTCTTGTTTATTAAATTCAAACATAATATTAAAATATACAATTTATTACTAATTATACAGTGTAAATTGGGTTTTGGGATTTACTCCTCGTAGTTATTAAATTGAGTATAGCTACAATTACAAAATACAATTAAGTGAAAACTCAAAGTCTTGTAGTTTGCCAACAATATTTTGCTTGCACTACAATCTTAAATCTATTACACTATTATTACCAATAATTTTTATTTTCCTTACCAACTTACTCTTAAATAATACCAACAATATTTTGTTTGCACTACAATCTTAAATCTATTACACTATTATTACCAATAATTTTTATTTTCCTTACCAAAAAACCCCCAAAACATACCTGAATTTAAAAAACTCAAAACAATAAATTGCTCGTTAGGTGAAACAAAACAAACGCGAACCGTTCTTGCTCTCCGTGGTTATCCTCAAATACCAAAACTACTAATTTTAAATGAGGACTTCGTCCTCCAACCCTACTAGGTCCTACCAACTCAAAACTGTATAACACACGAGATTCGAATAACGTTACGTAGCCAAGATTGAAATTAAACCTAATAATAATAATAAACAGAAAACGCCTAAAAGGTAGGTCGTTATGACCAAGGCCGCAAATTAGTATAGTCTCCTATGTGAGAACTTAAGGGCCTACGGAAAATAGGTGTCAAAACTACCAAAAACATTCCAAACCAAAAATAAACCAAAGGGTCAAAAAGTTTTCTCAAAGGGCTAAAGGGCCAACACAACAATTAGTGCCAAAAGGTAACAAAACGTTCAAAAATTAAAAAGGGCACACAAATTTTCCATAGGGATAAAAGGGCTAACACAAAAATTCAAAAGGACTGGAACGTTTTACTCAAAATTGAGCACAAACATTAAAAATATAAAATCCAAAAGGACTGAAAAATTTTACACAAAAGGCTGATTAAAGGTTTTGTGCTGAAGGCTGAATAATTGACAAATTATCGAATTGTTGTTAATTGTCAATTGGTTGGAAGGCGGGCAACGCATATGCCATGCAGCGTGTGGATATTCCCTTCGAAGCAATGAGGAGGGCCTGGTTCTCGGTATCGGAGAGTAGGGTGGGTGAAAAAAAAGGCTCCAGTAATTTTACCACGTCCGTTGCTCCATCCTAATGGCGCTCCCTCACACATCATCTACATCGCGATGTGATTATCGCGTTTTTTATGTTGCGAAGGTCCATCGTCTAGTCTCCCACACGAATGCTTACTCGGAAAGCAAAAAATTATGTGAACCCTTCTCGCTCTGCCAATGTTCGATCATTTCACTCTACCGTGCATAGAATGACGAGCTGCGAAAAATAAGGGCTCGCCCGTTATCTGATTTACAACCATGTTTATCCAAAACAGATAATATAACAGATATTTTTTGGCCGTTCATCACCTCGCCGTTTTCCAAGGACGATGGGTAACTTGACGATGATATATTCTCCTTTCACACTACTCTTTCGCTCTTGTACTATCATTAGCTTGAAACAATTGTAGAGTTTAAAAAAATGTTGTTATAATTTAAGGTGACCGGACGTCACGAGTTTGCCGGGACAATCCCGATTATTTGAAATTTGTCTCGCGGGACGTCACGGGACGCGACGTTTAAAAAAAACCCGACTTTTGAAAGATTTGTTTTTTTTCGGGGTGATCTTTCATTGTTTATTTTGAAGTTATAGGTGCTTAAATATCAAATATTTTTGATCCAAACATTGGTTTTCATTCATGGCAATCCTTCATAAAAAAAATCTATAGACATAGCTTTTAGAAAACCTTGAAACCATACAAACAAAAATATTTAAAGTTAATTAATTTTAATTGCAATAATATATAACTTAAAACCTTCGAATCTAGAAACACTTAATTACTTTCTCCTGAAAATCTTCATTAATAGGTTATTTATTTATTTTTTAAATTTATATTCAGCAATTTTTCTATTCTTTCATTTTTGATGGAGTAAGTTGGAAGAATTTCATTGGTATTTTGGCTACTAACTGCAGCAGTATTTTCACATGTATTTTGTACGCGAATAGTAGCTTTTTCAAGTACGGTGGGTATTGCATTTACTTTCAACTTAATTCCTCGGCAAACTTGCCATTGATCATCTGTAAAATGAACTTTTCAGAGTCCACCTTTTAAATTTTTCCGATTTATCTTTTTCAGACAAATTGATCGTTGATGGACATTTTTCGGGATAGATTTATAAAACTAACCATTCTCTGAACAATTTTTACAACCAGCTGCACTACATACTGTCATGTTGACACCACATTTGTTTAGACTTGTAATCTTGATTCATCATCTCAATTTGAAGTTTCGTAATTTTAGAGAACGACCCAAAGTCAATAAAATGTAAGCATGCCTTATAAAAATTGATGCAACCAATCAGAATGGATGACGCTCTTGTCCCTACTCTTATCTAACTTCACGTTACCTCGTATTTATTATATTTGTAAATTTGACTACATTATCTTTCATGTTGATGTCATCAAAATTGTAATATAATATTATATATTTTCCGGTATGTGTTCTTTGTTAACCTTCGAGTAGTCGCGCACGGTCTCCGAGACCGGGCCAATACAAAATTTTATATTACTAATGAAGTATAAATCGCTGACTTCTTAAACTCAAAGTACCTTCCCAGAATAAACCCATAAACCCGTAGTGTGACCGTGAACGCCGCAGTGCGGGTAGTTAATAAATAAACAATAATCCCGGTCTGAAACCGGCGCGACTAACGGCGTAATTTTAAGTTTTATATAAAATCTTCTCATATAAAAGATAACTTGTATATTATTAACATAAATTATGTTCAAATAATATGTTTATTATGTATATAACAGTGCGAACAATATGGTCATATGAACGTGAATAGGTTGGTCTGCAAAAATTGGTAGAAGAAAATTTAAATCATGGTGAAGAATGGTATTTGCAGCCAAATTGTAATATTAAATAATAATATTAATATTATAAATCAGGGTTTCCGAACCTGGGGGTAATTACCCCCCCGGGGGGTAAACACACTATTCTTCAGTGGTAAAAGAGAACAATTTGTTAACCGAAGGCTGAATCCTGAGTCACGGCGCATCACGCATGCGGAATCCGCCGCGCTCGAAACAAATACTCGACATGTATATACCTATATAAACCTGTCCGAACTGAGAGCGGGCGCGCACACGATCCGGCGCATTATCGCATTTGCCTCAGCCTACCGCGCCGTATGGCAGTTTGAGATTCAAACAAGTTGTATACGTTCGCTTTTCCAGTCTTGAAGTAATTACATATATTATTTACGTTTTTGAAGGGAAGTAGTAACAAATAATGATAATTAATTATAAGTAGTTTTTGTTTCTCAATATTCTAAAATGAAATTTAATTTTTATTTTTTCCTTATATATTTTTTTAGGTGGCATGGCTTCTAATACCGCAAAAAGGCGCTCATATAAAGAAGCATTCTTACAATGGGGTTTTACGAATATTCTAGACAGGAATATAGAAAAGCTGTAGTGTGTTCTATGTAATAAAGTGCTTAATACAAAGAGCATGAAGCCGAGCAAATTAAAAGATCATTTCGAGAGAGTTCACAAAGAGTTTGCAGGCAAAGATATCGATTTTTTCAAGAGAAAAGAGAGTATTCTGAAGTCTTCACGATTGGATTCCACAGGAAATATGCAAAAAGGAAATGAATCGTGTCTTCATGCATCATATCAAATTTCTTATCGTATTTCTGTGAACAAAAAACCCCACACTATAGGAGAGGATCTCATCAAACCTTCTTTGTGTGATGCAGTATCACTCGTCATTGGCGAGCAACATGTGGCTAAGATAAAACAAATATCACTTTCAAATACAACAGTTCAAAGTCGCATTTCAGACTTGAGTAACGATATTATGGCAACCGTTATTGATGAAATGAAAGGAAGTTCTATGTTTGCGCTGCAATAGATGAGTCCCCAGATGTAGCTTCGTGTTCACAACTACTGGTATTTACACGTTATATTAAAGATGACTGTGTAAAAGAGGAATACCTGTTCTGTAAGTTCTTGTCCACCACTACACGTGGAAAAGACGTATTCGAAACGCTGAAACAGTTTATTGAGGAAAATGGCCTGGACTGGTCAAAGCTGGTCGGCATTTGTACCTACTTCATGATGCCTTCAATGATGGGTGTCCGTTCTGGATTTCAAGCACTCGTGAAACAAGTTGCTCCTCAAGTGTTATCCTATCATTGTCTCATACATCGCTACGCTTTGGCTGTTAAGACGCTTCCACCAGAATTACTAAGCACGTTGAGTGACATAGTGAAAATTGTGAATCATGTTCGTGGCAGTGCAACAAACACGAGAGTACCTATTTAAAGTTTTATGTGATTAAGTTGGTGCCAAATATAACTCTCTTTTGTATCACACAGAGGTACGCTGGTTATCACGAGGCAGAATTTTGAACTGGGTTTATGAGCTCCGTGAAGAAATAGCATTATTTTTTTTGAATTATTTTTTGAAAAACAGAAAACACAGAAAGAAAAAGAGTATCTGTCAAACATAAAAGATAAAACATTCGTCGAAAAACTGACGTATCTTGCTGATTTCTTCAGTGAAATCAACAATCTGAATATTTCTTTGCAAGGGAATATGACGAATATTTTGACAGCGCAGGATAAAGTTGCTAGTTTTATATGTAAATTAGAACTTTACCAACGCAGAGTGCAAGCTGGCGATGTGTCGATGTTTACACTACTCTGTGAGCAATTGGTAAATACCGAAGAAAACAAAATCACATTTGGAAATGCCGTGGATCAACATTTATCTGCAGTAATAGAGTCACTGAAGCAATACTTTCCAGATTTAGATAATCGTCAGTCCAACTCTTGGATATTATGACCATTTTCTACTGATGATGATATTATTAAAGACGAAGATGTAGCGGCCAAAGTAGAATTTCTTGGACTGCGCGAGAATAGTACTTTCAAAGTAGAATTTCAAATGTATGATCTCAGCAGATTTTGGATTAAAGCAGGTGCCGAATATCCTGTTATAGCTAACAGAGCTTTAAAAATGATAGTACCTTTTGCCACCACTTACAGATGCGAGAGTGATTTTTCAACTTTAGTTTCATTGAAAACAAAGGCCAGAAACCGTCTCAATGTGGAACATGACATGAGATGTGCTTTAAGTGACACTAAACCTAACATAAAAAAACTTGTAAATGCAAAACAATTTCAACCCTCACTGATTATTATTATTAATACATAGTTAAAATATCGTAATATTGTTGTATTTTTATATAGCCACAATGTATCCAGTTTTCTGACTAACTGCTGGGCAATGACAACTTTGTAATTAATAAACATTTGAATTCGCTTGCATTGAGTGTTTTTATAACATTTTAAAATTGAGGTAAAATTTGATTTCCTAACAGTTTACAGGGGTAGCAGTATTATAAAGGTTAGGAACCACTGTTATAAATGATATTGTGTTTGGAAACATAATCGGAATATAAGATTTTCATGCTTAATTTGCAAAAAAATCCTGTTCTTACAGCACTTAACAGCTGTCTACCAAGTATGCCAACAGAGTGCTTTATCAGCAGACAATTGAGTTCATGTTACGTTTGTTTATTCAATAGGATGTAGTTATCATAAAACACTTATTGTTAATTTTTTATTTCACTGTTTTTTTTATTTACGAATTTTTATATTTGGTTGAAATTTTTTAAATTTTTTTTAAATTTAATACTTAAATAATAATTGTGTTTTGTTTTTAATTTACCAGTTGGTAGTTTATTTATTCACCCTTCCTGTGTTAATTACTTTTATTTGATTTTTTTGCTAATTTTGTTACAAAAAAATCCCGGTCTGAGAGACCGGCGCGACTACACATGTCACATAGTTTAGCGCGACTACTGGAAGGTTAATTAATATATCAACACCTCCCCCGGCCCCCCGTGTCGCGCTTTTCTATTGTTAGAATTTGATCACCTTATCATAATTATACATTTAGTCCATATTTTAATATAATAATAAGGATATCCATGTTAAGCGATTGTTAATGGGTAGCAATTATGTTTTTTAGGAAACTGTTTTTTTTTTTAAATAATAACAATGATTTTATTTTAAACAACAATCTACATACAGCCCGTCGTTTTCAAGATCCCCCAGCGTCGCAATTTGTATCATAAGTATTATACGTTCGAAACAAATTGCGACGTTGGTGAATCTTTATTGCAAGACAGGGGTATGCTCTTAAGCATATTTGTTAATTTTGTTACGCGTCATTAATTTCGATTTTCCTGTATCTTCCCGCTTTGCTCCAGTAACGTTGATTTACTCAAGTCAGCACATTCCCGCACGCACTCGCATGAACGAAGGGGCCTCTTGGGCGACCGGGCGCTTATGTCATTCATTAGCACGCATTTATCCAGCAAGTTAAGTAGTTGTATATAAAAGTATATAGTGCCTGCAGTCCATAGAATTAGATAATGTAAGTACACCTTCGTAGTTTGCACGGTAGAATAAGGTAGAAAGACTAACCAGTAGAGAAACTTATTGGCCATCGTCGTATAAGGGATCCTGCACTCTACATTTATGAATCGCATATATTTGCGGGATGTGTCCAGGGGAAGTTTGGGGTCAACGGTATTTTTACCTACTATTTACGGATAGTAGATCCCCATCTCTTAACCCCTGGCCGTGCATAGGTTCCGTCCTCATGGGGTGAGTTTGAGTAGTCCCTGAGGAGCATTCGTTTATGGCAATATTGCCCACCGTGCATATGGGATCCCACAACTCTACATTTATGAATCGCATATATTTGCAGGATGTGTGATATGTTCATGGGAAGTTTAGGGTCAACGGTATTTTTACCTACTATTTATGGATAGTAGACCCTAAATCTCTTAACCCCTGGCCGGGCATATGTTCCGTCCTCAGGGGTGAGTTTGAGTAGTCCCTGAGGAGCATTCGTTATATGGCAGTCTCAATAGGTATATATGATTGCAGAATGTGTTCAGGGGCAGTTTAGGGTCAACGGTATTTTTACCTACTGTTTATGGATAGTAGATCCTAATCTTCTGACTTCTGTCCGGGCATATGTTCCGTCCCCAGGGGTGAGTTTGAGTAGTCCCTGGGGAGCATTCGTAATATGCAGTCTATATATGTGTATATGTATATGTATATGTATATGTGCATGTGTATATTCATCACTTCTTGGGAAGGGTGCTTACTGAGCTTTGGCTCAGGAATATCTTCTCTTCGTTACAGAATCGTGCCGCGCCCGCCAAGCCCTGACACGTCCAAACCAACCTAGGTGCCCTAGCCATTAACGTAATAATAATTAATGTATTATAATAATAAATATGTTTTAAGAGTTCGTCTTGTGTTAATGACGTATTAAACTTGCTCTTAATTACGTCCATTTTCACCACTCAAATTATCGGCCTGACAAATTTTCAGAAGTGGGATCTGAATTTCAAGATCTGAATGTCAAGATCTGAATTTAAAGTTCTGATTTCAAATTATGATTTCAAATTCTGACTTCAAATTATTATTACCAATTCTGACTTCAAATTATTATTCCTAGGTCGGAATTTCAAATTCTGATTTCAAAATATGATATCAAATTCTGATTTTAAATTATTATTACATATTCTGACTTCAAATTATTATTTCTAATTCTAATTTCAAATTCTTACTTCGAATTCTGACTTAAAATTCTACGGCTGGTTACGCTTCTGGAAAATTTTGAGAAGCAGAATGTATGAATCATTCACTTAACAATGGCACCACTGGGCGGCGTGTTAGTGGCGGAGAACACTTGGCGCTCAAGTGTTTACGCAAGGCTGAGCGAGCGGTTCTAGATTAACGGCTTTTATGTGTTTATGTACACGTTATAAATACTAAAGCTAGTTTATATTGATAATGCATCAAATATAACTGCATGAAAGTAATTTATTGTCTATTATTGTATCCAATGGTTGTATTCCAACGATTTGTATTCCTAATATGGACAATTATGCCGTAATGCGGATGATTGCAAGGTATAAGGACGCCGGGGCGCCAACGTAAGTTGACGGTGGGGTCGGTTTTTGTTTATTTTATATAAACAAATGAAGTTCTATGTAGGCACAACATAGTTGAAAATGCATTTCCTATTGCGATTTTACGATGAACAGTAAAAATAGTACAACTTGATGAAATTAATTGTAGCGAGGCGGCAAGGAAAACACAAGTGATGGCCACCGCTAGTCAGGCAAGACCTGATGATAAGTATTTCATCAATGTTAAGTTATCAGGTAAAACAATACCAGCTTATGTAGACTTCGGGTCCACGGTAATGACCATAACTAACAGTACCACAAACGAGTTACAACTAACAGTAGTCCCCGATGCGAGAGAGGTTAGAGGATTTGTTGGTGGTGTGGTTAAGCCATTAGGAAAAACTCGCCCAATACTCATGGAGATAAGCGAATGTAAGGAATCAGTAGAATTCCTGGTTATTCCTGATTATATCCAACAAATCCCAATCATCGTGGGGCAACCCTTCACTGAGTCGGACAAGGTAATCGTATTAAAAGATTCTGCGCGGTTGACATTTAAAAAGAAGGCACCTAAAAAATGTCACATTAGAGCCTCACAGGACACCATTATCCCTCCGAACAATATAGGTTTTGTGAGATGTCATAGTGAAGGTAATGGAGAGGTTTACCTCGAAGGTAGTGTGCGACAAGAGGAAGGCAAAGAGAGTTTAGTTCCTCGCTGTGTCCTTCGCTTGGAAGAAAGAAACTGTAGAGTACCGATCTTAAACCTATCCAAAACTGACTTAGTGGTAAAAGATAACTCACTGGTGGCTAGAGGGTATAATTGTAAAGAGGATGTTACCACCAGCAGCATAAATACGGCGCGGAGAGAAAACTTGAAAGAGGAAGAGCTAAATATAGACCCTCAACTGAATGGGGGGCAACGTAAACAGTTACTTCAGATCATCAACAAGTACAGACATTGTTTTGCCAAAACGTTGAAAGAGATGGGTTGCACCACTGCAGCAACAATGTCGTTACACCTGACAAATGACCGTCCGATTACCTATCGACCATCCTATACGTGGATGGCACACGTGGCTGCCTTAAGTAGAAACCCTGCTCAGCTTAAAGACGACACTTCTCGTGAAAATTACATCTTTCGCATCGAAGCTACCGACTGGGTTTTAGCAGGTCAGCTGAGCGATAATAAACTGACAGCGATCCGAAATATTCTACTAATACCGCCAGAAGATGAATATGCACGGAAGATCCACACGGAGTATGTATTAAAACGAGATAGAATTTATAAAAAAGTTAAAGGAAGGGACGTTTGGCTAGTGCCCAGAGGAATGAGACGGGAAGTTGTTAGAGCCTGTCAGGACGAGATGGGGCACTTTGGACTCGAGAAGACCCTGCACAAACTGGCTGAGACGTATCGGTTTTCGCGGATGCACGAGTATGTGCAAAAATACATACAAAGTTGCATACCATGTCTGTACCACAAAGCCAGCAGTGGAAAAACCCCGGGTTTCTCAACCCCATCAAAAAGGTAAGCGTTCCATTCCACACGGTTCACATGGATCACCTGGGACTATTTAATAAAAGCTCTGGAGGAAAACGCTACGTGTTGGTGATCATCGAAGCTTTTAGCAAGTTTGCCGTCCTTCACGCAGTGAATAACACCAGCACGGCACCGTGCCGTACCAGCACGGCACGGCACGGCACCAGTCCTACGACACCTAAAAGCTTTGATGATGACTTATGGGGTACCCAATCGAGTGGTGACTGATAGAGGCACCGCTTTTACATCAAAAGCTTTCAAAACCTTCTGCAGCGAAAAGGGGCTCGTCCACATTGCAAATGCCGTAGCAACACCGCGCGCTAATGAGCAGGTCGAGCGCTACAACTCGACCATACTCAATGTATTGGCGACAACGGTGGAAAGCGAGGAGCAATGGGAAAATAAATTGCCTCGAATTCAATTCGCTCTAAATAACAGCAGAAATACGACCACAAAAGTGACACCTAGCGAACTTCTTATGGGCTACAAGCCTAGAGCGCCTGCTGACTCCGCCTTGACGATGGAAATTGAACCAGAAAGACCTGTCGTTGAAGATTTACCTCAAATGAGGAGGGAGGTTAGTGAGAGGATTTCCGTCGACCAGGGGAAGCAGAAAGAAATGTTTGACATTAGAAGATTGCGGACACGACAATATCACCAAGGGGATATCGTGGTAACCAACAAACGCTATGCAGCAGAGGGAAGTAGCAGAAAGTTGTTGCCAAAGTACAAAGGGTCATTTGTAGTTACCTCAGCATTGCCCAGAGCTCGCTACGTAGTAGCTGTACTGCCCAGTTCTACCAGAAGCCAGCGTGCTCCCTTCAAAAACGTGGAATCAGTCGTACATCTAAAGATGTGGAGACCTTCTGGAGGCCTAACCAGTTCTTCGAACGAGGAATCCGATTAGCCAGAACTAGAGGTAAGACCTTAAGTCTTCAACAAACAGGGACGTTTGAGGAGAGTCAGGATGGACGACTGTTACGCGTCAATAATTTCGATTTTCCTGTATCTTCCCGCTTTGCTCCAGTAACGTTTATTTACTCAAGTCAGCACATTCCCGCACGCAATCGCATGAACGAAGGGGCCTCTTGGGCGACCGGGCGCTTATGTCATTCATTAGTACGCATTTATCCAGCAAGTTAAGTAGTTGTATACCGGGCTTTTTTTTCGTTTTTACACATATGATTGACAATGTATAACTGGTTGCCTGCATCTACCCGTAAGGAATTTCCTATGTGTAATTCTAAGAAAAAAAAAATCAACTCATTAGCGGCGTCGGAGCAAGCAACCTGTCAATTTTGGCATATGTTACACAGAGAGGTTAGGTTTTTATTCTAGACAATACAAGAGAGCATTCCTAATGTATCAAGATCAGCAGATTTGTCAACAAATGATTATTTTCTTTGGGGTTACCTGAATATAAATTTTTTTAATGACGTACAAATACATAACGTAGATGAATTGAAAGGCCGTATACGTACTGCATGTAATGGCATAAATCCACAATACATTAGGAATACTCTGCGTATCTTCAAAGACCCCGTCATGTATTGCCTTGAATAAAAACATAACCTCTCTGTGTAACATATGCCAAAATTGACAGGTTGCTTGCACCGACGCCGTTAATGAGTTGATTTTTTTATTTTTAGAATTACACATAGGAAATTCCTTACGGGTAGATGCAGGCAACCAGTTATACATTGTCAATCATATGTGTAAAAACGAAAAAAAAAGGTCGGTATAAAAGTATATAGTGCCTGCAGTCCATAGAATTAGATAATGTAAGTACACCTTCTTAGATTGCACGGTAGAATAAGGTAGAAAGACTAACCAGTAGAGAGACTTATTGGCCATCGTCGTATAAGGGATCCTGCACTCTACATTTATGAATCGCATATATTTGCGGGATGTGTCCAGGGGAAGTTTGGGGTCAACGGTATTTTTACCTATTATTTACAGATAGTAGATCCCCATCTCTTAACCCCTGGCCGGGCATAGGTTCCGTCCTCATGGGGTGAGTTTGAGTAGTCCCTGAGGAGCATTTGTTTATGGCAATATTGCCCACCGTGCATATGGGATCCCACAACTCTACATTTATGAATCGCATATATTTGCGGGATGTGTGATATGTTCATGGGAAGTTTAGGGTCAACGGTATTTTTACCTACTATTTATGGATAGTAGACCCTAAATCTCTTAACCCCTGGCCGGGCATATGTTCCGTCCTCAGGGGTGAGTTTGAGTAGTCCCTAAGGAGCATTCGTTATATGGCAGTCTCAATAGGTATATATGATTGCAGAATGTGTTCAGGGTCAGTTTAGGGTCAACGGTATTTTTACTTACTGTTTATGGATAGTAGATCCTAATCTTCTGACTCCTGTCCGGGCATATGTTCCGTCCCCTGGGGTGAGGTTGAGTAGTCCCTGGGGAGCATTCGTAATATGCAGTCTATATATGTGTATATGTATATGTATATGTATATGTGCATGTGTATATTCATCACTTCTTGGGAAGGGTGCTTACTGAGCTTTGGCTCAGGAATATCTTCTCTTCGTTACAGAATCGTGCCGCTCCCACGTCCAAACCAACCTAGGTGCCCTAGCCATTAACGTAATAATAATTAATGTATTATAATAATAAATATGTTTTAAGAGTTCGTCTTGTGTTAATGACGTATTAAACTTGCTCTTAATTACGTCCATTTTCACCACTCAAATTATCGGCCTGACAATGTTGTGAAGGATTTCGCATAATCTGTCCCCTAACATATTTTTTTTACGGTTTACGGCGAACGGAGGTATCCGACCCTCCATGTCACGTATCGAGTTTCGGTGCTGGATCCCCCACCATGGCAGATTCATAAAAAAAATATGTTTTCGGTCACTCGCGATGCATTGCCGGAAATCGTACTAAAGCCGAGTGTGTCTCCCTCACGCATCGCGCATCGTACGATTGACGATTCATGGCCCGTTTTCAAGCGTGTGTGGGACCCCCATAAGGTTCTGGACGATTGTGTTCATCGGCGAGGTGGGAATCGGCGCCGTTTAAAACCACGAAAATAATTGTAGTCGCCGATCTTCGATCGTCTACGCCAAATACTCGAAGTAATAAATTCGATTTTCGCAAAATATAAAGATAAGAATAGAATAAATAAAATAGTTTAATAACCTTAACCAGCGTCCTGAAATCGAATATACCTGGGGAGAACTGACTCAATCGCACACAGTTGATGAGAACAATAGATGTATTTACCGTAATAAAACGTCGTGCGTCTTTCGGGAGTAGCTGCACGCCGGAGTCGAACACCCAGCGCGTAATCTTCCCGCTTACGTCACAAGTGGCCGCCTATCACGCCGCGAATCAAAAATGCGCCGGGGGCTACGATTGAGCGTTCAGTCTCCGCGGATCAACTGTGACGTATATAAATACGCTTATAAAAAGTAATAAAAGGTTGACGATAAATAGTTGAATATGTGCGATGAATTAAATTATCAGGCGGTTGCCAAGCATATGGGACCCCGGTCCCCTTGTAAAGGTCACCAGACTAGTTTATAGATATCACTACGAGTGCCGGAGGATTGTCACATGTGTGGTTAGATATCCCCACGGGTCCCATAAAATGTTCACACCTATACCTGTTAGTGTGGTAGTAATACTGACGCGCATGCGCTTATGAGTCACGTGAAATCGTCAATCACGCCTGATCACATCACACGCCATTGTCAGAGAATTCTGCGAACAGACGCCATTGCTAACAGATTGCTTCGAAGCTTTGCAAGGCTGTTATTGAACTTACCTGCTGTTTTAATTATTAATCGTAAGTATAAAACTACATTCGCTACCTGTAAATTAGTTGAAATGGTAAAAAAAATACTAGGTTGTTTGAGTTTCACAGATTAATTGCTAATTACCAACAATTGTTTCGGCACAAAGTGGTTTTATCAGGCTGATTAATAATGATATGGCGAAACAATTGTTGGAGTTATTATCAATAAATCCGTGAATCCCAAACAACCTAGTGTTTTATTTATGACATGATTCATCAATCCACTACTCAATTAATAATTAACTTGTTTGTTCTATAATGCGTTCAAGGTTCTGCTCTGCCCTAATTTGCAGTTTGTCATACCCAGGGCTGAGGGAACCAAAAATATAATCGAGTCATATTCAATCTTCCAAACGAACCGTTATGTTTTAATCGTTCAACACTTCACAGTCTAACTCAACCTTAGTTACATTCAGTCTTCGGACACTAAATAGCAATCTTGATGCAACGTGATCTTGCAACGTGATTGTTTTCGAGAATATGCATAACAATAGTTTGAGAATCGAAATTAATCTGAGGATCATTTGTTACATAACACTGATCACCGGTGGTTATAAATAGGCAATCGGTGTATTAACCGCGGACACAATTTTCGCCTGCCAATCATGTAATAAATTATGTTATGTTGGCAGCCGTGATATTTTTTCGGTGATGATGCCACATCTTTTTCACTAACACATGCTCATACATGTGTGTATAACCAAACTTCTTTCACATTTAACTTGTTACATTTGATCGATTATTACAATGCATATTTTGCCATGTTAAACCATAACCACAAGAATGATATCTGTACGATAAACGGCAGAGAAGTCGACGAATCTGATACGAACCGCGCACTGTCGCACAAAATTGCGTGTACGCAACAGCTGATTGCAGCCATTTTTAAATACCCAGGACAGCAGGCAACCTTGTAAAATTGTGCCATCATTATTATGAGTATTATTTTGATGACGTGAACGCCAGTTTACAAAAATCAGAGTATAACATTCCAACACTACACCAGATATATTGTATCGTCCAGTTATATATATATATATATATATATATATATTTTTTTTTTTTTTTTTTTTTAATTCTTTATCTCAGCCGTATATATTATATGTTTTTGTAATTTGTTCTCTTAGTAGAGAACCGGGTATTCGGCCAGGGTCAATAAAAACACAATATTTGTTTTACACTTTCAATTTTGGAGGAAGTGTAAAACAAATATTGTGTTTTTATTGACCCTGGCCGAATACCCGGTTCTCTACTAAGAGAACAAATTACAAAAACATATATATATATATATATATATATATATATATATATATATATATATATATATATATATATATATATATATATATATATATATATATACGAGGGCTGATCAAAAAGTTCCGGGACTTATTTTATATAAATTTATTGGTAATAGATAATCATTAGAAAACTAAATCCCCTTCAAAGTACTTTCCTTGGGTAGATATATACTTTTTCAAACGCCGCTTCCACTGCAGGAAGGCCCTCTGAAAGTCTTCTTCCGAAATGCTATTCAATCCTCCAGCGATTTTCTCAACATCATCAAATCTCTCTCCCTTCATGGACCTCTTCATTTTCGGAAACAAAAAAAAGTCTGCTGGAGCCAGATCTGGTGACTAGTTAGGCTGGGGGATAACTGTTATTGCATTTTTGGTGCAAAAATTGCAAATGAGCAGCGAGGAATGCACAGGGGGGTCATCAACTTGGGGACAAACTTTGCCGCCACTCGTCGCATGTGTAGTTTTTCTGTTAAAATTTCTTAGCATTAACCGAATGAAATGTTGCATTCCTCTGCAATTTCCCGAATGGTTAAACGACGATTTGAACGAACGACGTCATTCACTTGAGCCACATGATCGTCGTCAGTCGATACCGACGGGTGTCCTGAACGAGGATCGTCCGGCCTTCTTTGAACCTCTTGAACCATTCGTAACACTTCGAACGACTCAAACACTCATCCCCAAAAGCCGTTTGTAACATGTGAAAAGTTTCGGTAAAAGTTTTCCCCAACTTCACATAGAACTTGATTCAAAGGCGTTGCTCTTGTTTTCCTTCCATCACAAAAAAAAACCACAAAATCGCCGAACACAAAAATGTCGGTTTACTAAAATAGCTGTAACTCCGCTTTTAAACAACCTATTGACGATCTGCAAAATCTGCTGTACTCAGGGAGAACTCCTCTACACAGTGCTGCCAACCGCGTTTTTCTCCGTCGCTTCATTGGCGCGCCATTTTAAAAGTCCCGGAACTTTTTGATCAGACCTCGTATATATATATAAAATACGTATCACGGGCCGAAACGTAGGTTTTAAAAAGAGGAACTTTTATTTTAAAACTTAGAATTTAATATGTTGTTAGTACGGAATACGAATATAGAGTGGGTGGTGGCAAGGCCAACCTGTTAGTAATATAACTTTATTATAAATGAACAATAAAAGATAATATACAGGGTGTCTCTAAATTATGTGGAAATGGCTTAACCAAAGATTACTGGGATCAAAAGAAAACGATTTAACAAAACTTAGCTATATACAAATGCGTTTGGTTTAGCCAGTATTCAGCTTCAAAGTTAATTTAAGAAAAACAAAATTTGCTTATAAAAAACCTTTACATTGATTCGGATGTTGTTTGGTATGACACTTTATACGGGTATAACTCATATTTTGACATAATATTGTTATTATCAGTAGACCGGTTGTGTATAAAATAAGTAAGGCCCAACATTAATACATTCATATTTTTTAATGACAAGAGCAAATAAATTTAAAAAAATCAAATCGGACGCAAGCATTCATTATTAAGGTTTTTTGTATCTTTATAGGTTTTTATATCTGGTACAGTTTCGACACATAAAAATAAAATATGAGTGATTGCGCTACACTCGTTTGGAAACAAATCATCAGTGAACAGAATTTTCTGGTTAAAAAGTATATCTTTTGCTCTTTTTTCCTGAATAAATCGGCAAGACGCAAAATGTAGGTCATAATCAGGTGGTAAAAGCTCTTGCACTATTTGGATATCGTATGGATCAAGCAATTGCTATAATTCCCAAAATTTCTTCTTCGTTATTATTTTATTTTTTTGTGCCGACACTATAACAGATATCAAAAACTATAAAGGTACAAAAAAAACTTAATAATGAATGCCTGCGTCCGATTTGATTTTTTTTAAATTTATTTGCTGTTGTCATTAAAAAATATGAGTTATACCCGTATAAAGTGTCATACCAAATAACATTCAAATCAATGTAAACGTTCTCTTTTTATAAGCAAATTTTGTTTTTTTAAAATTAACTTTGAAGCTGAATACCGGCTAAACCAAACGCATTTGTATATAGATAAGTTTTGTTAAATAGTCTTCTTTTGATTCCAGTAATCTGTGGTTAAGCCATTTCCACATAATTTAGAGACACCCTGTATAATGCGTGAGATGCGCTCATATGCATCCGTCCTAAATCATACTCTTTATATAATAATAAAGAAGCTGATTGTTTGTCACCGCAGGTAAATCCTACTCCCTCAGATTCTGGAGTCACCTGGGAGTTGAAGATTTGGGTCCGTTGTTGATCCTTGTTGTCGTCTTCTTCTAATTTCTCTTACAGCTATGTAGCTTAAGACTCCGATGATGGCGACGTACAGGAAGATGGTCCAAATACTCGGGGTGTAGATGTCTGGGGTTTCCAAGTCGAGTGGTAGCTGCTGGATTACTGGAACATCTTCTAAATTAAGTTTGTCTAAATTTATTTTGAACCCTGTATAGTTTGATTTATACAGGAGCATGTTGTTGCCGTTGATAACAACAGGGCTCCCAAATGTTGGGCCGTGATGATTAATTTCTTGATTTCTAAAGAAGAAGAGTCTTATTTCTTGATTAGGTAGATTCCAGTAAGTTTTTTCACTTCAGTTTCGTCCTTGCTGCGGAATTTGATTCTTCTGGGGTTTGGAATACGGCCAGATATTTATTTATTATCGGTATTATCTCAAAATGATTTTTGTCGATTTTGAGATTAGTGTATTGACACTTATCGTAGTTTTTATTTAAAAGAATTTGTTTTTCACATTCGGCCTTGTTGTTGGTAATCAGATAACTTGAACACTGATAGTATTTTGCACCTCGAGGGCATAAATCGTTTAGAGGCCAGATGTCACCATTTGATTTCAATAAATACTTAACCTTCGGTATTATTGTGACAAACTCGGTCGATTGTTTAGAGGGAATTGGATTTAAATGGTACAATTCAAGATTAAGCTCATAATTTATTGGGAGAGACAGGAAATAAATTATTCGCATTGATTCAATTTTGCAATTAACATTAATCGTGGATTCGAAATCTAGAATATTATCAGATTTTAATTCAAAGGGTAATTGTTGGTTATAAAAGTATGATATTCTTTTAATTTCAGAGAATAAATCATTCGAATCAATAATACTGGGGCTCAAGATTTTGGTTCTACAGAACAAAATTGAGTCCTCGATATTTTTGAAGATATTTAGAATAATAGTGTAATAGTTATTTAAGCATTAAGAGAGGTAAGTATCTTTTACCAGTCGAGGTCGAGTTTGCGCCCGAGCGACAGCGAGGGCTAGCAATACAGACCGAGACTGGTTAAAACTTACCTCTCAAATTGCTTATAACTGTTTTTTTCCACTCCCTGCATGGTAAGTACACTGTTATAACATTGATTTAGTGGAAGTAAGTCCCACTTACCAATAAAGCTTTGGTTACTATGAGCAACGGGAAGTAAGTAAAATAATTTCAATAGCGTTCTTTCTCTGGCACCAGTCTTTAAAACACTTTTGATAACACCCCTTCCACTTCTCCGACAGTAGGAAGAAACAGGCAGCATCTGCAGCTTCTTCAATTGCCATTTCTTGTTTATTTTCATTGGAATTCATTTTACAACTGAACGAATGCAATTTCTGACATTCACACTTTGTTTGAAAAATAGTCTTAGCAACCAAAGCCGTACTGACATTTTGTTCATGTTGCGAAAATAAATTAATCAAACACAAACAATTAAACCAACTTCAGGAGTGGAAAAACAGTTATAAGCAATTCGAGAGGTAAGTGTGGACCAGTCTCGGTCTTTATTGCTAGCCCTCGCTGTCGCTCGGGCGCAAACTCGACCTCGACTGGTAACAGACACTTACCTCTCTTAATGCTTAAATAACTATTCCACTCATGAAGTTGGTCTAATTGTTTGTGTTTGATTAATTTATTTTCGCAACATGAACAAAATGTCAGTACGGCTTTGGTTGCTAAGACTATTTTTCAAACAAAATGTGAATGTCAGAAATTGCATTCGTTCAGTTGTAAAATGAATTCCAATGAAAATAAATAAGAAATGGCAATTGAAGAAGCTGCAGATGCTGCTTGTTCCTTCCTACAGCCGGAGAAGTCGAAGGGGTGTTATCAAAAGTGTTATAAAGACTGGTGCCAGAGAAAGAAAGCTATTGAAATTATTTTACTTACTTCCCTGAGGGAAGTAAGTGATTACTTACTTCCCGTTGCTCATAGTAACCAAAGCTTTATCGGTAAGTGGGACTTACTTCCACTAAATCAATGTTATAACAGTGTACTTACCATGCAGGGAGTGGAAAAAATATGATTAATTGGTTAAACAAATCTTCTGTATAGGAGATGTGTTGGTGATCAACTTCACCTTTCAAAATTGCACTTAATTGCATGATCCTCAACCTCAAGTTCGACTCATTGTGTTCAATACTTTTGATAGTATTATTAAAATTCTTAATTAATTGGGTACTTATACTGTACCCGTATTTTAACTGATTTGCCATGTGGTGTTCGTTAGTTTTTAAATGATTTAATATTGCATCAATACGTTCACCGTCTCCGGCATCTACATTCCAGTTACAGTTTTTACAATAGTGCCTAGTCCGTCGATTAGGCCTCTTCGGTTTTTATTTCCGGACATACTATGTATGCGGAAATTATTAATTTTATTATCAATCGCTTCGCGAGTGAAATTTAATATTCTATTATAATTATCGAAATCCTTTTCAAATTGAGAAATATTCTTTATTACAGTAGCCTGCGTCAAGGAGACGAGGATCGACGTGGAAGAGAATTACTCATTTTATTTTCGTCAATGTAAATATGGACATTAATACTTGAATCTTTGAATACGTATTCAATCATAGGTTTTACAATTTCGTAATTTAGTTTGTCTAAACCGCAACCTAGTTTAGGTATAGCTAATTGGGTGATGCCCCTTAATTGACAAAATTCTTTCATTTTTATTAAGGTGTTAAATAAATTTTCGTGACTTGGTTTATCGTAATAATTTTGTTTTGTTATTAAATAAATTATGTACCGTCCTTCTTCTTTTAAGAAACACAGCGAATTGACCTCAGGTTTTTGGGATTTAAGTAATTCTACTCTTCCAAATCTTTCTTTAAATTGCAACGCTATGCCAGCGTTCATATGTAAATCGGTAGAAACACAGTGTGCTAGTGAAAACTCTCTTGGAGCAAAGAACAATTCGTCTTATATTTCATATATATTTTTGATTACTATATTTTCTCTACCATTTCCATTATTCACATAGCTTCGACAATTTTTATAATTGATTTCTTTTATATTTACTAAGTAAGCAAATTTCACAATTATTGATATATTCTTGGATAGTACGGCGCATGTCAGGCCAGTAAAATCGACGTTTTAGCTTGTTTTCTGTTTTATCGATTCCTCTATGATTAGTTTTACCTTCATGGTAATTTCTTATAATATTAAGGACTTCGTCTATATCTTCAACATCCTTTACCTTTTCGGTACATCTAACAAAATTTATTTGAGAGTTCTTAAAATAAGTTTGTAAGGTTATACAGAATTCCTCATAAATCGGGCTCTCAAAATATAGACAATATTTTACCTTTGGGACTATGAATTGTTTCACGAATTTAATTACATCATTTACGAATGATGATTGAGAGAATTGCACAACTAGTCTCATTTTTTTATTATCGAATAGTTTTATCACTTTGGGTTTTCCGGGGGTATAATTTACTTCTGATATAAAAATTTGGTTATCTCCGATATTGACTGATTTTTCTATTACAGGGATTGTGATGATTGGATTTTCAATATTTGAATGTACTGTATGATTATCATTTTCATTATTAATGCTATCATTATCAATTGGTCTCGTTCCCCAGTTTCAACGATTAATGACTCTGTGCATTGTGCATTTTCTCCATTATCAAGCAGACCTTCATCAAATGACCTTAAGTAAAATCTGCTTGCGTCTTTGTTTTAGCCTAGACAGGAAGTCCGCATTCTTACTTAATACGCCTTGTTTATATACAATTTCAAAATCATATTCTGATAATTTGATTCGCCATCTGGTAAGTTTTGAACTAGGGTCCTTAAGGGACATGAGCCACTGTAGGGGTTTATGATCCGTTATTATTTTAAATTTTCGCCCGAATAAATATGGTCGAAAATATTTCGTGGCCCAAATAACTGCCAAAAGCTCCTTCTCAATTGTGGAGTAATTTATTTCTGATTCATTTAATGTTCTACTTGCGTATGCAATTGGTAAGTCGCTACCAATAATTCCTTGTGACAAAACAGCTCCGACAGCGAAATTACTCGCGTCTGTAGTTAAATTAAACGGTTTAGTAAAGTCTGGATATTGTAAGAGTGGTTGGTTCGTAAGAATATTTTTACATAAATTAAAGCTATTTTTGTAATCCGAATCATTTACATTTATAATTGCATTTTTCTTTAGTCTCTTAGTCATTGGTTTAGTTAATTTAACGAAATCTTTAATAAATTTTCGGTAATAACCGAAGATACCTAAAAAGCCTTTAATTTGTTTCGTAGTTTTTGGAATAGGATAATTTTGTATAACTTTAATTTTATCCGGATTCGGTTTTTCACCTTCAGGAGTAACAATGTGGCCAAGGTTACCACTTCTTTTCTCAAAAACTCAGATTTATTGAGTTGAATTTTAAAATTTGACTCTCTTAAATGATCGGTACCGTTTTTATTAGCTAAAATCGCAAAAATATGTATTTGGAAATAACACATTTTCAACATTTTGGGGTACTCTGATATGACCAATAACATATAAAATGCACTTTTTCTATGAACCCTGACGAGCTTTAGCCGATGCAAGTGGCAGAATTGAAATCGGTTGTTATTTGTAAATGTTATAACGAATTTACCGCAAAAATGTGAATTTGGAAATCACACATTTTCATCATTTTGGGGTACTCTGATATGACATATAACGTTTAGAATGCACTTTTTCTATGCGCCTTAAAGAGCTTTAGCCGATGCAAGTCGCAGAATTTATTAAGTCTCTTAAACGATTAACATGCTATTGAAAAGTAGCTGGAGCATTTTTCAGCCCAAATGGCATACGCATGAATTCGTAATGCCCATTTTCAGTATTAAAAGCTGTTTTGGGAGTGTCACTTTCTTCAATTTCAATCTGATGGAAGCCAGATGCAAAATCAAGGGTCGTAAAATATTGAGAACGCCCTAATGTATCAAGTAGATCATTAAAGTTCGGTAAGGGATAACGGTCACCGATTGTTTTCTCATTTAATTGGCGGTAATCAATTACTACTCGCCATTTTTGCTTACCAGATGCGTCTAGTTTTTTTGGAATTACCCATATTGGCGAAGACCATGGACTGTGCGACGGTCTTATTATTTTATCGTCAAGCATTTTATTTATTTGTTTCCTATTCTTCCCTATTAATTTGGGGATAACGATATGATTTACTATACACGGGTAATTCATCCGTGGTTTTAATTTGATGCTTGACTTTATTTGTAAAGGTTAATTTATTATTATCGACATGAAATATATCGGAATATTCCTTAATTAAATTCATTATAACGCTTTTCTCTTCGCTATTCATATGCTCATTGCGAATTTGAGAATTATTAAACTGTACATTATGGATTTTCAACAGATTAAGATCGGGGTCAGCCCAACTGCTGACAATCATATTCATTGATTGGAGCAACCACTAATGGTCTCGTAACCCAAATTTTGAGATCTTCTGTTGACGGATTAATTATTGTACAAATTGCTTTATAATTATTTACCGTAGTAATACATTCTGGTATTTCCAGAGAATCGATTTTTGAATACGGGATTATTACATCACCTTTTTTTTATATTTGCGATATCTATTTCAATAATTTGTTCGAATCTCCCAGGTACAAGTACCTTTTGTACACCCGTAATTTCCTGGGAATTAAAACAATTAATTTCTTCGCGAGCACCGGGCGATACATTACACTTCTCGTCCGGGTCTCCACGATTTCTACTATAATTTATTTTTATATCGCAGTCAGGTGTATTTATTTCACCTCTAGATAAATTAATATTTACATTTAAATATTTTAAATTATCGATTCCAATTAATACGTCGAAATTTGAATGAAAGTTGAAAATAAAGCATTTTATATTCGCTTCTCTTGATTTAAATAACCGTTTTAGTAGTACAGTAGTGCTAAACCTTCCATAAGTAGTGCCATGTGCGCTGGACACTTGAAAGGGGTCGGTTCTGATTTGTTTTCGGAACAATTTGTATCCAATTTTAGGATTTACAAATGACCTGCTACTACCTGTATCAATTAATATTTTCAAATTATTTAATGGATCGGTTACATACGGGAGACGACTTTCATTATTATTTATACTATTTAATTCTATTCGGGTCGGTCGTTTGACGGACCCTCTAAAGCTAAAAAAGGATATTTAGGAACATTTGGTTCCGTATATAATTCCTCCGAAATAAAATTATTTGGCCGACCTTGGTAACCTCTATTTTGATTTGGTAAATTTAAATTTTGTGTAGACACCGACATAGGTGTGGGTCTATATTGGGGTGTCGGTCTGGATTGACTGGGGCCGACCCTCTGATTAACAAAGCTTGGTTTTGGAATATAATGATTACCATTAGGAGGTCGTGTAAAATAATTAAATTTAGGAACATTATATTTATTTCGGGGAAAATGATTTACATTATTATTCGGAACTCTTACGGGATAATTACTTCTAAAGTTATTGGGGAAACGTGGACTTACTTTATTAAAATTGATTTTATTCACAGTAATATCTAACTGAAACTCGTTAGTTAAAATATTCAAAGAAGCATTTAAATTAAGTGGATTCCTTGCACGAACATGTGCACCAATTGGTTCTTTTAAACCACGGAGGAAGACGCGCAATGCATTTTCATGAAAAAAGTCCATTAGATAATGTTGTTCTTGTGGAGTGGCGATATGAGCCCTTACGTATGATACTTGCAAATTCAGCAAGTGTTGAACCTTATTATAAAATTCGAATGGGGTTTCAGTGAAATTTTGTTTTAAAATAGTTATTTCAAAATTTAGACTAGAATGGTCTCTTTTATCGCCATACGCATTCAACAAGGCTGTTTTCAATTCTTGCCAGGAGGTGATCCTGTTTGATGAAATATTAACTGCCGCTTGTCCTTTAATTTTCGACAGAATGGTCGACAATAAATACTCATTTAGAAAGTCCGTGGGATCCGCTGTGTTATAAAATTTGTATACCAATTTTTCGCTGATTTCAACGAAACGCGACAGTAATTCTGTCTCGCCGTAGAAATCGGGAATCATAGCCAAATACTCTGATTTCAATGCCATGTTTAATGTGGGATTTTGTGGACGATTTATTGGGGAACGGGAACGATCTCGATGATCAGATAAGGGAATTGACAACTCCAATTCGATGTCCGAATTTGTCTCAACAATGTCTCGTGCATTCATTAGTCGAATGACGAAAACGAATATTAAATGGACAATTGAATTTAGGCACTCTAAACAATTTATGTATTCACAGCGCTAATATTCCGTCCATCCGGCCGTGAAGGTTGAATCTGCGAAGCTGGACGTGGGCGGTGTTTCAATGTTTGGAATCCTGCCTGGGTCCTCGATGCTTGTAGATTCGATGCGAAGCTGCGGTGTCTCGAAGTTCGGAGTCCTGTAGTCTTCGCTGGTTCTATCCCAATTAATTCGTAAACGAAAAATTTAAGAAATTTGATATTCGCTCAAATTGTTAAATTTAGGGAATCCGTTACCGACTACGCCAAATACGTATCACGGGCCGAAACGTAGGTTTTAAAAAAAGGAACTTTTATTTTAAAACTTAGAATTTAATATGTTGTTAGTACGGAATACGAATATAGAGTGTGTGGTGGCAAGGCCAACCTGTTAGTAATATAACTTTATTATAAATGAACAATAAAAGATAATATATAATGCGTGGGATGCGCTCATATGCATCCGTCTTAAATCATACTCTTTATATAATAATAAAGAAGCTGATTGTTTGTGACCGCAGGTAACTTATATAAATATATACATATATATATATATATATATATATATATATATATATATATATATATATATATATATATATATATATATTATAATATAACTACTTTAATAATACTTATTAAAGGTTCTCCATACAACCCAGAACGAAGTCGTTGGAACCAGAGACCATGCACAGAAGAAGAAGTGGATGACAACTGAGATCCTAGCACTAATAGAACAACGCAGATCATATAAAAACAGAAAGGAAAAGGCATATCAAGACATTAAAAAAGTTATCAAGAAGAAAATACGTCAAGCTAAAGAAGAACAGTTGATGGAACAATGTACTGAAATCGAGGATCTGCAGAATAGGCACGACAGCTTTAATGTACACAAGAAAATCCGCGAAATGGTAGGCACTAATAACAAACGAACAACGACCATACTAAAAGATAACCGTGGGAAAATAATATTAGATCTACAGGACAAACTACAACACTGGAAAGAATACGTAATCGATCTATTCAACGATAGCAGACCCGATAGCTACGAACTGAACCACCCTGCACAGAACGGCCCTGACATACAAAATAGCGAAGTGAAACATGCTATAAAAATAACAAAAACAGGCAAAGCGGCAGGTCCAGACGGAATATACAGCGAAATGCTAAAGTTGGTTGAAGACGATCAAATAAACATCCTCACAGATCTTATGAACACAATATACAGAACTGGCATCATACCACAGGAATGGCTAACATCTACGTTCATCACCCTACCCAAGAAACCGCATGCAACAGACTGCAATGACTACCGCATGATAAGTTTAATGGGCCATACATTGAAGGTGTTTCTTAAGATTATACATACCAGAATATATAAAAAATGCGAGGCGGAAATAACAGACACTCAATTCGGATACCGAAACGGATTTGGAACAAGGGAAGCACTCCATGCATTTGGGGTACTGGTTCAACGCTGTCAGGACGTAAATAAGGGCGTATACGTTTGCTACATTGACTACAGGAAGGCATTTGATAATGTAAAACATGAGAAGCTCATGAACATTTTAATAGGCATGGATATCGACTATCATGATATCAGAATAGTATCAAACCTTTATTGGGGCCAGACAGCGAAAATAAAAATCGAAAACCAACTGACAGATGAAATTAACATACGAAAGGGTGTCAGACAAGGATGCGTTCTCTCCCCAATGCTGTTCAATATCTATTCCGAAGCGATATTCAGAGAAACACTCTTAGAAGACCCCGCAGGTATCGTTGTAAATGGCAGAACAATCAACAACATCCGATATGCAGACGATACAGTCGTACTAGCAGACAATATAATAGATCTCACGCGCATGATGAACAGCATAGAGGCGAAGGGCAAAGAATACGGTCTCCACATGAACCTAACCAAAACAAAGACCATGTTAATTTCAAAAAGCAAACAGCAAATCCATTTGGTAATCAATGGTAAACGCATCGAACAAGTCTCAAAATATAAGTATCTTGGAACATGGATGAACGATGACTGGTCATATAGACAAGAAATTCTAACGCGCATAGAACAAGCTAGAGCAGCATTCGTCAAAATGAAAATCATGCTAACTTCCCGAGATCTCAGTCTAGACCTAAGGCTAAGAATGGCCCGATGCTACATTTTTCCGATACTCCTCTACGGCATGGAAAGCTGGACTCTGCATCAGGAAACCACCAAAAGGTTAGAGGCATTCGAGATGTGGGTCTATCGTCGCATGCTGCGCATACCATGGACCGACAAAATCACCAACGTCGAAGTACTTCGAAGGATGAGCAAAGTGACCGAAATCCTTTTCACTATAAAGAAGCGAAAGCTAGAGTATCTAGGCCACATCTCTAGAAACCAAAAATATGGGTTACTACAACTGATAATCCAGGAGAAAATCCAAGGGAAACGGAGCATAGGAAGACGACGTATATCCTGGCTACGTAACCTGCGGGAATGGTTTGGGGTATCGTCGGCGGACCTGTTTCGTTCGGCTATCTCCAAAGTTAGAATTGCCACGATGATCAGCAACCTCCGTCGGAGAAGCTGAAGCAAGAAGAAGAAGAATAATAACTTTAATATATCTATAAAAACATCAACGGAGTAGTTTAATTTGTGTCCCAACAACGGTCGGTGACGAGAAAACACTCGGAAAGTTCGAATCACGAACCATTAATGCAACTGAGAGAAATGCCAGGGGTGTACTGCAGTATGTAATTAAAATTGGTACACAAATTTGGCAATTTGGCGATACATTTGACCATTGGCGCTCTGAACATCTTTGTGTATTTCCTAATAATACTAATTATAATATTAATTGAGTTGTAGTAAATGTATTATGGCATACATATTTTAATAAATAACTTACGATCTAAAATATTTACGTTTTTCAGATGAATTCGTAATTCCCAATTAACAAAAAATGTGCGATTCTTGGTTGTGGACGAAACGTTTCTGATCCAAACATACGTTTGCATTCCTTCCCGAGGAATCTTCAATTATGTCGAAATAGCAAAAAAAACACATTTAATTGGAAAAGGTCATACTACTCTTATACATTATCGTGTTTGCGATGCTTACTTTGAGACTTATCAATACGCAACGCCTGAGAGGAAATCTCTTAATTGAAATATGGTTTCTAAAATCAATCTTCATTGCACAATGTCCATATGCAAGCGGAAAATTCTTCTAGCATAGCTCCGCAGCCTGATTCACTACTGCGCGATACAACACCACCACTTGGATTTGTCTCACTTGAGCCTCATCGCCAAACACTAGGTATTGAATTTAGCCTGGTATTTTGAAACGAATTGGTGTGAACCGACAAATTCTATTAAGCCCACGGAAAAGAAAAGTATGTAGTCTGTTAAAAAATTAACTAACCTATTGTGAGGTGACACATGTATTGAAATTGCAATTAGTAAGTCTGAATTGTACAATTGTGTCTTGATATTATATAGGGATGGCGAAAGTAATTTATCTGAGAATTATTTTTTTTTCATTATTTGTGTATTGTTTCGGATGAATGATAATTGTCATTTTCAAAACATGTGTCTACGGATGACCGTTGCAGTGTTAAATGCATATGTAATTTCTTTAATAAAATAAGTTGTGCAGCAATAGATAAATTTCTTCCATTTCCATTATAATATTGTTCTTAAATTAGTCATGTTCAGTGTGTTGGTTTACATTTGATTTTGTTTTAATTATTGTGTAAACTTAGATTTATTTTAAGGTAAAGCTGTACTGATATAAATATCGAAACATGTGTTACTTTAAAAGAATTGTTGTTATTAGTTTATTCATTGTTGTCAAGTATTGATTATAATTTTCATAATTTGTAATTAGATGTAATTTGTATTATTATTGTATTGTGTACACTCTGTGCGAATAAATTAATTGTGTATACACTTGCTCTCTTTTTATCCTCTTCAATCAAAAAAGTGGTTTACGAAATTAGTAATTTGTTTATGAAATTATTCATTTATTTTTTTAAACAAATTACTAATTTAATAATAAATATTAATTTCAACACAATTCAGAACAGTAGATACAGATATTTACCCCTATCCAAGTTCCGAACCCAATTATTTCAAAAATGCCAATGTAGTGGGCGCAGCTGAGACGTTCATCCGATAAACATACTCATGCCCGTTCTTTCTTTAGTATATTCTTTGGCGTAGACATAACTGCTATGGTCCAACTTGTACCGTGACGAACCATTTCTCATAATATTCCCATTATTTTTTATTATGCATGTTCTATACCTAAAAGTCATATTTTTTGAGATACTAAAATAAATCTGAATTAAGCTCAGGTTACCAAAGATAAATATCGAAATTTGAATAATTTCGTACGTAAAATTATGTCTCTCTTCGGCAGTACTTAATAAGTGAGCAATTATTTTTACAGATAAATTTCACGAAATAAAAAATCAGACCAACGATTATTGAAAATAATTTGGTAAACTACCTACGCGTAGCAACCACATCACTTTCACCAAATATTGAACATCTTGCAAAAGAAACGCAATTCCAAGTTTATCATTAATTACAGTTGTGGGGCTATAGGACTTAATAAGTTATTTGTTTTATTGATTTTAGTTTTATTCTTTTATTACTTTATTCCAATACTGACATATCTGTAATTTTTATTTTTTTTAAATAAATATTTTTTTCTAAACCTTTAATAGAAAATTGGCACTTACACGAGGGAGGAAAGATCTACTTTTCCTCCTACGGGAGGCAAACAACTTTGCCTCCCTAAAATAGTACTTAGAATAGAAACATTAAATAGCTGTAATAATAGTGTATGGATTTCTTTTATTAATAGCGCTGAGGGTTAGATGACACGATGCTGTAATAGTATTCACAACCGTGGTGTATATACTAGTTTTACTACTAGAACAATTACAATATAAATTATTAAAATACAACAAATATCTGTCATTACATCAATCAAATTTGGCATTAATGTATTCAACGAATATAGTGAAAATGCGGCCAGCTAAGACCGTCTAATTGTAGTACATATACAGCACACAAGAACTACTACAAGATTCCTTGAAAGACGAAACCTTGAACAGCTACATACCGCGTTGCAAAGTATGTATTCACATTTATTTTATAGTTAGCTCAAAACGTTCAACATAATCTCCAATCCATTACATATTTTATTCAACCCTGCGGTACTGGTAGCCGTAATCCATTCAACGTGCGATTAAAGCCTTGTACTATTTTAATTTATAGAAATTCGTACGTTCCTTGTATACTTTGATTTTTTACAATATACTTATTTTAAATATTATATTATTATAATAACGCAAGAACAGTGTAAGTCGATATTTATGCGGTTTTTGAGCAAATTTGTTTATTAGAATATTTGTACCCTTATTTATAAGTCTGTTAAAAAATACCTAGCTGCTGTTCATACAAATTGTAAAAAAAAATGTTAAAAGTCGCACTCAATTTACGATACAAAAATATTGTAAAACTCATTATAGTAAGGCGGGCACAGTGCCATCGACTGAATGTTATCACGGGGCATATAGTCCATTTCAATGTATAGATCCGAAAAAAGCATTTTTGAAATTCGAACAATTCGTTTTGCGCACTACAAATAAGCCCGGTATAAAACCTGCAAAACAAACAGCTGTGATGTCACTAATACGATTTTTGAAACCGGAAAATGCGAAGTGGCTTGAGAATGTTCTGGATGATAATGTGTCTCAGGATGCGGATATTGGACCAAGCGATGTCTGATTCGGGCTAACTTGGCCATATCATTACCCATTTATGCAATAACGACGTAAAATGTAAATATATTTGATGTTATATTTCAAATAAAAATAGCGTTTTTGATAGAATTTATTTTAAACTTTGTTTATTATTATATTATAAGACAACTAAACCAACCCATGTCTCTAATTGCTATATTACAACTTTTATTAAGTTTTGAATCTTTCGACGCGTTTTTCTCGAAACTCATTTTTTCGACTTATGCTTTTCTTGCACCCAGCTCCTCAATTGTCATGCACAAGAAAATAAAATATTAGATTTTGATACCCTACGCTGCCCGTCGGGCATCAAATATCCGCGGGAGTAAATGATGCACTATGCTCCCTTGTACTACATATAGCTATTATTAATGGGTTTTGTTTTGGCCTGCGGTGCTTAGTAAATTTTTCTATTTGCCCTCTACTAAAAACGATTGCCCATCCCTGGTCAAAAATGTGACATAAAAGTTGACATTACAAATTTGTCAAGATATCATTTTGTTTTCTGCGAACCCAGAACAGGAAAGTAAATATTGTAATGATGTTCAAGTACTCAAAGTGGTCAAAGAGTCCATAAGTCGTAAGTAATTGAAGAGTGAAATGGATAAGTCGGCAAGGCGTAAAAATTTAAAAAAAAGGGAGATGTCGATAATAATGACACGTGATTGAATTTTAATAGATTTCAACAAAACATGCAATTATAACATCCACATGTGATACATCATTCAAAAGAGGAAAAAATAACCTATTTATTAGGGTCAAAGCCAACTATGACTTCTATTTAAAAAAACACAACTTTGTATTGTATCTTGTTTATCAACGAATATATCAAAATTCTGTAAAATTCATTCAATTCCCCGTAAGAATGTGCCTCAAGAACATGTAACTCTTAATAAAACGATAAATAAATGAAATATTGATAAAAATCGAAAATGTAAAATAATGAGTTTTTGGCCATAACTCGAAAACAAAAGATGATAGCTAATTTTTATTTTCACCATTAAGTTTGTCTTGAAAAAAGAGATCGAGGATACGCCATCCGATTTTCTCTATCTCTTCTAGTTACCGAGATCCCCTATAGAAACATCCAAATTGGGCCACCCGTACATGAGCTATGTGCCTCATCAAGTTGACGATCAAATCAGGCGTCCATTATTTAACAGCGTGTTTGTAAAGATGTCTGCGGTTCAAAAAAGGAGAAGGCATTGATTGTTTATTTTGTAACTTATACATAACTTTTAATAAATTATGTATCTTAACATTAACATATCGTCATAGCCAGCTTATGCATTTCACTCTTCAATTATAAAAAAATGTCAAAAGTCAATTAAAAAGAGGAGATTCTTTTTATAGATTTTCTTTTGTTTGTAGTTGTTGTTAGCCACATGTGAGCGCATGGTGTGCGGCCTGAATGCGCGCCCCCCTCTCATTGTACAATTTAATCAGGCATAGTTTAGTAAAGCGCCTTTGTTTACTATTGATCGGATTTTTGCTGCGCTATAAGGGAAACTTGGGCCGCAATTTTCTAGGTTACTGGACCGAAATTCGGCTAATTCGATTATCGGCAGTTCGCGGCAGTTCCCGATGCAAATCGAAGCGGCGGCCATCGATCGTGGGCGACGAGAGATAAGACGGGCGTTTTGAATCCTGTTGTTTTGGCGGGGTGGGTGGCGCCACCCGTGGACAGGGAGTCGACACCGCGCGCCGTGTTGTGAGCCCTGCAGATGTCAGCGCGGTCGTGTGACGAACGGCCATCTTGGTTTCGAGCTTGCGCAGTGCGCCGAAGTAAAGTGCACCATAACCCGGGATCTGTCAGTTTGTAGCGACGTAAAAATTGTGTTTTTTTCTGAACAGGAGAGACGGTCCCGCCGGGCGATCACCACCACCAGAACATGGCGAAGCCGGAGCAGGTGCTAATCATCGAGCCACAGCACGAGCTAAAGTTCAAAGGTGAGAGAGCGGGCCACGGCCGGGCACTCCGACGATAATTATTGACGTGCACCTCGATATATTCCCTGCCGCTGGTCCTTCCCATTGGCTGCGCCCGCTCGGGCCCCGAAACCCGACAAAATCTATTTCAGTAGCCCCGCCGGACCGGGAAAGGGGCCCGGCCTCGATCCCACAACAATAATCCAGTTCCGATTATGAAATATATTATTAGCCGCTGCCGCGACGCGACCGACATTCCCCCTTGTCCCTCGTCTTCACAACAGCCGCGCAGACACCGTCTTTCAAATCCAAAAACGACCCGATGACATCTAAGCCCATAACCAGGAAACTATCCCTATAACCATAGGCCTCCATGGCGTCCCTGGCTTGAATGTGCATTGTCATCACTTCCACAATCCTCCAACAGCATAAAACTGGAAATTGCACTTGCACTAACCTATACACCCATACACCCGATCCACATGCAATATTCCCCCCTCACTTAAATTAAACCGTGCCGAACTGTCAGCCGCCCTCATAAATTCAATCCGTGCATACGTGTTTCAAGTTAAATATATAACGAGGTTTTATGTAATCGCCATTCCAGAAAACCTACATTCCATCGGCATTGCATTCTTTTAACTACCGAAAGCAAGATCTCAGCGAGCCCAATGAAACATAAACAATGTGTTACGTACCATCACAATGTTTTTTTGTTTTACTTAGACAGCAGGGAGTGTAACCACAAAATATCGAGTGTACAACAAAAATTGACAACGAAATTGGTTTTGGCAATCTTAAGTCATGTCTGCACTAAGATCACACACGCATGCAATGCTGGCTGTCATGTTGACATGTCAGATTTAATCTTAGTGCAGACACGACTTGAGATAGCCAACGCCAACTTCGACGTCGACTTTTGGTTGATAGTACTGAAAACGATAATACCGTAAACCCAAATTGTCATACCTATATGTGGTGTTGAACAATCTATAAATTGACGCGCATTCCCATAAGGAACATTTCCGGCAATACATTAAAGTTACTGTAGTAATAAGTAAATGGTGATCAAACTTCAATAGTTTCTGCACATTAACCTGGATTCTCATCATTCACAACAATATATAAAAGTTGCGATGGCGATAAACTAAGGCTGATCCATCTTTATGATTTGTTTCATCATTAAAACGTAAAATAATGAGTGCCCTGTGACATGCAGATCCACCTGGTGAAACCACATAAATTATGATCACCTAACCAAATTCAATTATTCATTTCATTAAAATCACTCTGCATCCTACGATAGCACATACACCATATACAATCGTGTTATGGAAAACTTTGATAGAACAATGGTATGATAGCTGTGTCGAGGAGCGAATTTGGTCTACACTTTGTTTCATACTTCAAGCATTTTGTTTCAACATGAGTAAGAAAATCTGGCAACTTTAGTGACTGGAGTTGTTTTACGAACTTTCAAGTAATGGAAACTTCTGCATTGTATAAAGGATATTAGTTAGATTATGTTGGTATCAATTGAAATGTCAATAGACGCTTTCCTTTCACACAGAATCTCCATTCTTTTTTAGATTTACTGCCTCCCATTTATATACAGTGTGTTACAAATAAAGCTACCCAGTTTTCCATTTACTCCCACTGGATGGCACTTACTCAGAGAATTATTTATATTGGAATAGTGGCAACGTAGCATGCTATGACAATATAATTTTAATGATATTAAAATATTTGTCAATGTCAAATTCTGACTTATCTATCTAATTATACAGTATAATATTCGGTCTCCACCTAGTACAAGGGTCGGCAGACCGCGGCTCTTTCCATAGGCGTTTGTGGCTCTTCGGACACCAACTTCTTAAATAATAATTTACAATCTTGCCTAAAATTGAAAACAAGTAGTAACACTATTTACCAGATATAACAAAGCTTTCCAAAGGTCACCGTTCTAATTAATTTTAAAAATAAAATATTTTAAACTTTCACATTTTGTTGTACTTAAAATCTATATACAGCTTGTTTCTGAAAAAGCTTTCCACTTTTCCCACTAAGCTCACTAGGGGGCGCAAAGTATCTTCATTTCAGGGAAAATATGTACTGATTGACAACACAGTATTTTGATTGACAGCGTCATTTATTCAAGTAAAATGGCAAACTTTACTACTCTGAAATAAGTGAATATAGTTAAACTGTTTTATTTAGTGCAAGGCGAACATGTTACAAACTTTTGAACACAATTAACGTGGACAGATATTTTAATATCATTAAAATTACATTGTCATTGCATGCTATGTTGTCTCTTTTCGGAAAAATGGTGTGAAATTTTTTTTATATACAACAACAAATGATAAGGAATTATAAAGAAAATGCATATTTTATCAATAGAAAATGTATGTATTTAGAATCAAAACTATTGACTATAATTTATTTTAACTATTCATATTTCATTTGTGAAATGGTGTTTAAAGATTAAATTTGTTAACATTAAACATGGCAACCATGCATACCCTTTTGTTTTTGTTGAATGTTAGTTGTGACATGAGAAGATTTATTCCAATAAATCATGTCTTCCAATCGGCCTTCTTGTTAAGTACTGTTGCGGCCAATAAAAAGTGGGACAAGTCTTATAGTGAATTTGTCTAAAATTGAGCTGTGTAATCAAGTCATTTGTCTCTGTAATGTAAAATCAAGTAACATGTCATTGTCATTGTGACATAAATACCTACATGTTACTTAATAAAAAGCCACATTTTGGAATGGCACCTCAAGTTAGTGCTTCTAATAAAGCAAGAATAATAGGGAGATTGAAAATGGAGGCAAGTTGCACAATTTTTTTACATCTTCTGCCAAAGCAAATTCATACTTGGCAAAAAACCTGTTCCATTTGTTTATGGCCGCGACATTTCATTAAACAAACCCAACAGTGTTGTCAGATTTAATTTTCTTTGAGATATTCCAATGAGGAATATATATCTTAGAGAGTTTGGGATGATAGTTTTAGGGCCGATTCCACCAAACAGTTAGCTGCGTTTCAAATTTTTTAACCCGAGTTTTTCATCTCTAACTGCCATTTTTCGGTTTCACCAACATATTAATCGCGGTTACATAAGTAAACGGCGTTTAAAAAGTAACTGGCCATTTTGGCCAGTAAGACGCTCGAACTAAGCTTAATGATAGCTGTCTAGTGTGAAATAGTTGAAACTGGTATGCGCGAATTCTGTATCACATTCCTTTGAGTAAATTGGCATTGAAAAGAGTATTTGAAATGGTATTTGTCGAAACATCCAGCGAGGAAGAAGATGACTAATTTGTCATTCGCCGACCTCAATGGATCCGTTATCGAGAAGACCATTTTAATCGTTTAGACGACCTTAATTTTATAACCCGATTTCGGTTATCAAAACGATCTGCCATAGAAGTCCTCGAGCAAATAGAGCACCAGCTGGAATTTCTCTCCAGCTCTCAAGCAATGGGTCTTCTTTATGTATTTTATACGGACCTTCCCCTGAAAAATGGACAGTTTATGTAGCACCATGTTCGGATATACAATATTTGTACATGCGCATTAAAAAAGTTACTGTATTTGTTGTTACTATGATATGCACGTTGATATTTATGTTACACATGCCTGTTGTAACCCTTGCTATGGTCTGTTGGGTTAAAAGGCCTCTTGCCTTTTTCTTAAATTCTGCCACAAAATCCTCAGCACTACAGGGTCTCGGGGCATATAAGTAGATTGAGAATTGAACACATTGGCAATCAATGCCCGTTTATCTAACTTTTTAGGACACTTGCCCCATCAGTTTTTTTGCACTCTATTACTTGTTTATGCTTTGGCGAATACGTATTACACTATGTTTTCTATATAACGCGATTACATGTGTCACTGTGTCACCGACTGTGTAACTGTAACTGTTACTTTCCTCCAACTTTTTCGATGTTGCCTACTTTAATTTTCGTTAATCTAAAACTTACGAAACTCGGTTTTCTTGCGCAACACATTTCGTGGTGGAATGAATAATTTTTATTCGAGATTAATTTTGTCGTTTACATTAAACCAAGTTTGCAGAAACTAAGTTTTATTAGACGGTGGTGGGATCAGCCATTAGAGTTCACATACGTTACGGAAGCCTGCTACCTGAAGCTGTAGTGGAAGTTTTTGACATACTGTAAATGGCTCTATGATATCTTTGTTATCCTGTTTCCTTCACAACTTGGCTCTTCTCAATTGAAAGTCTACTGATAGACTGGCAGGTAGTGACAGATTTGGTGCAACATTTTTTTAATGAATGCATCTTTTAAGTTATGAATATTATAATTTTTAAACTTGTCCTAGTCAATTATCTAAGAGTGCTCGCATGCAGCGGTGTCGCTAATAAAATTTGAATTTGCTTTGAAAATTGTTGATTTCGAACTATTAGTAAATGCATGTGAAGTGGTTTTTTTCTTTATTACCCCCGAAATTATTAGCGAACATGTAATAAAGAGTACGTATTGAAGAACAATTATTAAATCAGATCACGATATTCTAGTTTGCATTGAATCAATATGCGCTGCGGTATTTTTTTTAAACATTCTCTTTTTTTTTGTAATAACCTGGAACAATTATTTAATGTATGCAATTGGAATTGGATGAAAGAATTATATGTAAATATGCGTGAAAAAAGATGCATACATTGTGGAAGTGTTTAAAATATTTGCATACACTGAAGAAAGTGGCAAAATAATCGTTACACTTTAGACAATAAACAAACGTATGCTATTTTGTTTTTCGTAAAATGTATGATAAAATATATGATACCCCCACACCCATTTGGGTATTCAAGGGGATTTCCGATTATATATGAGCATTTCCATTACTTTTCGACAACTTTTTTTTGGGTCACATTTCCCAAGCATGAAAATTTTAGGCTTTCTAGAGTGAATTAAATGCGGACATTTCCCGTAAATAACATTTTTTTTCGTTTACCCAGAAAAAAGTTATGATTTGAAATTTTGGAGATTTTTCTTAAAAATAGCGCATTTTAAAAAAAATAAAAAATACGCACGGTAGTTTGACTTCGTCTTTAAATTATTTTTGAGACAAAATTATAAGCAATAACAAATTTTTAGGCAAAAAAAAAAATTTGATGCGATATTTCCTTTTGAAAAATTAAAAATTTGTTGGGTAAAAAGAGACTTTATTTGCTTTGAATTATTTAAAAACATTTGAAAACTATTTTAGTTCCAAAGATAAAACCATTAACTCAAAAAAAAAAATACCAATTTGACGATTTACGCTAATTCGCGTTAACAGTTCAGTGGGAATGTACCTTCCGGCACAATTTTGAATGTTTTATTACATGAGAAGAGTATTTTTTTTATAAATACGCACGATCCATCGTTAACTCGAACCACCACACAGAGGTCGATTTCCATAATTTGGCTTGCAGAAAATGCTAAAATTGATGTTTTCAAATTTAAAACAAAATAAATTTAAAATAAATTATAAGCTTAATGGTTGGAGGGTAGCAGGTACCGCTCTGGAGCTGCAAAACCGGTTAGGTCCTCAGTGTAGTTGCAGACACGAAGACAATTGGTAATTTGTCGCCAGTTTTAACAGTTGTATATTTAAAGTTAAAACAATGGATCATATCATATAATATATGAAGGTATGTACTATATTTAGGTTTTTTTTTTCTCCGCATATAATACTTATATTAATTTGTCAAAATATATTCAATACAAGTTTTCAATTCCGAAATTATAAATAAAATATCTTATTTTGTGTAGCTTGCCAAACAACGTGTCCACCTGTGTTTTCTTTAAGTAATGTTTATTCGTATTCGTACAAATTATATGCAATGTTTGAACATAGTTTTATTTGCGGCAAGTTGCAGCCCTTTGAAATATTGATTTTTTTATTTAGGCAAGTTAACAATTTCGAGGCAAACTTTCTTTGACATCTGGCGCCAAGAAACTTCACTAAAAATGAAAAACGCGGCACTTTCTTCCTACATTATGGACAGCCTAAAGGAAAATGTCGCAGACGAAACTGAAGACACTTTAAAAAAGCAAATTGGAAGATTTAATAGCCTGGTCAATAAGAAATGGACAACTTGTCACCGATCGCACAAGAAATTTTTACATCACGAATCGCAATGGCCCAATGAAGATGCAGAATTCATTTACAAATCAAAGTTACCGGAAGCAACAGCAACCCCATCTACTTCAAAAAGAGGACGACCATTTAAAAGTTTTGAAGACTCATCGTTGCGGACCTAGAAACAAAAGGTATTACCTTTGATTAAAATTTATTCAAAAGGAGAATTGTTACTTGCAATGGAGGGTAGTTTGAAACTAAGTGGCGTTTGTAACTACGTACTGCTGCTAAACTATTACACACAATTGCAACGACTTCGACCGGTGCAACTGAAATTGCAAAAACATTAAAAACTCCGAAGCCGGAGCCAAACAAATATTCTCCAGAAGAAACACTCGCTTTATTTATTGATTGTCGTATAACTAAACATACATATAAATTAATTCAATCTGGAGCAAAAAACTGACATGCTAATATTTATCCCCCATACGAGGTTATTTTGAAAACAAAAAGATCCTGCTATCCCGATGTGAATTCAATAATTATCACGGAAACTTCAGCTGAAGTTTCGTTGCAATCACTTCTTAATGATACTGCGAATAGGGTGGTAAAAATTCAAGAGGTTGTTCTGATTCAAGAAATCGGTAATTTGAGTGATGGAGTAACTCTTGTTTATAAATGGGGCTGCGATGGGAGCTCTAGCCATTCACAATATAAACAAAAGTTTTCGGGAGATGACGCAGATTCAAAAAGTGATGAATTTTTATTTGCAACATGTATTGTTCCTCTGCAAATTAAGATGAATACAACTGATAAGATACTCTGGCAGAATCCACGTCCATCTTCAACAAAGTTTTGAAGACCTATAAAAATTGAGTTGCGAAAGAAACGCCGGAATTATCAAAAAGAGTGACAAATGATATCGAACAACAAATTGCAGTGTTGTTGATAACTCAATTTGAATTAGATGGTAATATTTCTTCTGTGCAACATTTGCTACATATGACAATGATTAACGGAAAAACATTCTCTACCATAACCGATTCCTCCACTCAATCGTGTGCAATTTGTGGAATAACTCCAAAATTTATTAATCAATTAGATAGAATGTCGAAGCAATCAATTAATGCAAGTACCTATCAATATGGCCTTTCTACACTACACGCGTGGATTCGGTGTTTCGAGTGCATTCTCCATATTGCATACCGTCAAGATATAAAAAATTGGCAAATTCGCAGCGAAGAGGACAAAGCAACATTTAAAACTAGAAAAATTAAAATTCATAATGATTTAAAGTTGAGGATGGGTTTGTTAGTGGACATACCTAAACATGGAAATACTGCAAGCCGTTTTTTCAATGAACCACAGCTTGCTGCTTCTGTAGTAGGGGTTGATAAAGACCTGATTAGACGATTTAAAGTTATTTTGCAAACAGTGTCAACTGGTTATGCGATTAACTTCGAAAAATTTAAAATATATGCGACATCCACAGCACAAAAATATGTGGAATTATATCCATGGTATTATATGCCATCAAGTGTCCATAAATTGCTCATCCATGGTTCAGAAATCATAGAAGCTTCTGTCTTGCCAATTGGAATGTTGGAGGCTATGGAGGCTAATCATCAAATATTTTTAATCTTTTTGTATATATTGCATATATTGTTTTGTATATTTTGTAATTTGTTGTAACTTGAAATGCGATGAACAGTGTATTTTAATTAGCGTTGCGCCGACTCGAATTAATGTATTCGCTCATCTCGAGTTACAAATGTATTCGAATAACTCGAAATATTAATAGCGGCAACTCGAGTTGGCTCGTATTCAATCGCGAGCGGTCGGCGATCCAATGAGCTTGACGTGCGGCATTTTTTTGTGGTTTACCTATAAAACGCCTGTATATCCTGCATCGTTGCTTTTAACAGAAGCATAATGTAGTCGACTCAAATTAAAAACGGCATTTATTAATTCTAAACAAAATTTAATAGTATTATTCATAAGAATATATTAGACAACGTTTAAGGCAATAATATAAAAAATATATAACACAATAAAAACTCTATAATAATGAATGGTCTACATATCTATATAAGGAAACCAAAATACAATTACTTATAACATAAAAATAATAATTAAAAGTTAATTAAAACAATTCAAAATAAATGTAACAATAAATAATAATTCTTACTTTTCGCTACTACTATTTAGGAAATAACTGAATTAGAATCACGCAATCGACTATTAAGGAACAATATTTGGTCAAGTTTCTTCGGGTGAAGTCTATTTCTGTTTTGATTTGTTAATTGTCCAGCTTTTGAGAAAATTCTCTCAGACGGAACTAAAGTAGCACGAATGCATAAGTATTTGATGGCCATTTAATATAAATCTGGAAAGAAATTTTGTTGCAGTTTCCAAAAATCTAACGGATTATGTTTTCTGTCCAGTAGCGGAAGGTCTAGGTATTGTTTCACGGCTACCACATATTCCGAAACTTGAGCAGTTGAAGAAACATTCTCACCCATTGCCATATTGAAGTTTTCCACTAATTCATTATCGGATTCAACATTTTCAGAATTCGGGGGAGCAGGAGCCAGATTTTTGATCTCACCATTTGGTTCAGTTTCAGTCGTTTGAATTAACTCATCTATAATCGACTGCATGGCACTTTCTGCGTTACCTTCAATGCTAAATCCCATTTTTTTGAATCACGGATCAAGGAAATCAAGATTTTGCTACAATACTATTCGTTTCCAAATGTCCTAACTGCCTGTCAAGTACATCTAACAATTTTGATTGTAGACTATTGCCCGTTTGTGTTACTAATATTTTATTTCATATTGCACTTTTTAAACCTCTAACTAATGGAATGACACGGGACAACGTTGTATACATTTCTCATGACAGTTCGTTCGTCATTTTTTCCAAAGAATTTAAAAGACTAATGCAATCTATTATAATTGTCCACTCATTTGCATTCAAGTTTTGTGGTGGCGATTCTAATTAACCCAATGTAGCCGATAATGGTGATCGAGTATCCATTAATTTTTGAATCATGATTAATGCAGAGTTCCATCTTGTTTCAATTTTAACTATGGAAGACCCATTTGTTGTTGCATTTCATTTAATTTATAATTGGCTACGTTACTCATTTTAAAATGCATAACTATACGTTTGCATTTTTTAAGAGTTCAGAAAATTCTGAGTTACTTTTTATGCAGTCTTTGACTGCCAAATTCAAAGTATGCGCTACGCAATAGTGATTTTGTTGGAGTAAATATTCAGCTACTGCTTTTTTAATATTGGCGGCATTGTCAGTAACAATTGTTGGCCCAGACACGTCTGCACGTCAGTAGCAAACAACTGCAACGGCACAAATCCCCTGAACGAATGAATAGCTGCGGCCAGCTGCTATTCAGTGACTTGGAAATCAAGTAAACAAACACAGGTGCTGACTCGGGTTGGCCAACTCGAATAATCATTCGAGTTGGAATATTTACGAGTCGTAAGTTTCTCGAGTCATAGGATTATTCGACTCGGCACAACGCTAATTTTAATCTGGTTTAAATTTATTGTAAATATAAATAGGAGAAGCAGTGTATTTTTAATCTTATTTAAATTTGTTGCAAATAGAAATAGGACAAGCAGTGTCCTAGATAACCTGATATCATTAATATATCTTCACCTAACCTCATTTATATTCATCCAGAAAAGGCAACTGCTAATAAAATTACATTTAATCCACATAACACACTTGTTTTTATTTTCTGCAAGCTAGACTCGGACAATCGACCTCCGTGCACCGTGCGCAATTACAATTTTTTAACTAAAATCACCTAAATTTGAAATACTTATTTTCTAGGTAAACAAAAAAAAAGTTTTTGCGGGAAAAGACCGCATTTCGTTCGCTCTAAAAAGCCTATAATTTTCAAGTTTGAGAAATTTTTGACCCAAAATAAAGTTGTCAAAAGTAATTGGAAATGCTCATTTATATATATATATATATGTTTAAAATTTCTTATAAAATACACTTCCGGACAAAATTAAGGGACCACTAGTAAAATTCAAAATAAATTTAAAACCGGATAGCGAAATTTAATGAAACGAATAAATATATAAATCCAAGTGTTTATTTATAGTTTAGTTGACTTAAGAGCTATTAAAATTAACAAACTTTACTTTTATGGACTTGAAGAAATAAAGTTAAAAATCAGACAAAAATACCAATGGCCTTCTTATGAACTGAAATCATAATTTGTAATTAAAAGTAACATTATTAATAGTGTGTATTAGTGATGGGCGAATAGTAACTATTCGTTACATAAGTATTCGTTACATTCAAGTATTCGAAGTAACGAGTACCAGAATATATAAATACTCGTTACTCGTTACTATTCGATTGGTCGCGAGTACCGCGAAAATCCGAACCAACGATAATACTCGTTACTCGTTACTATAGAGAACAGCCGAACCGAGTATTGCTTACCGGGTAATTTTATAAGTTTTGTTTACATTACATTTATGTTGCTGTGGTTTCGTGACTTTTTATAATGTCATCTAGAAAACGAAGTAGTTTATGGTTGCATTTTAGTGCAATTAATAGCGAAAATAAATGTTGGTTTCTCATATATATGCAATACAAAAATTTGTAGTACGAATGTAGTTCTAATAGTAAATAATAGTGTAAGTTATAATAAGTGTTCATATTTAAATAAATATTTTAATTTTATCGCTTATTCGTTGATTGCAAAGAATCCTCGTAGATCCGCTTGCAGACCCGCACATTGCGCCGCTCGGTAGTCGGTACAATACCGCACATCGTTACTAACTGGATCCGATACGCGATCGGTTCTTACGATGTAACGAGTAACGAATACTGAGTAACGAGTATTTGTACCGAAAGGAACGATTCGCACGCTCCCAAACCCGCACACTGCGCAACTCGATAGTCGGTACAATACCGCACATCGTTACTTACTAACTAGATCCGATACGCGATCGGTTCTTACCAAGTACCGAGTAACGAATACTGAGTAACGAGTATTCGTACTGAAAGTAACGATTCGTTACAAGTATCCAAAAGTAACGATTTCGCCCATCTCTAGTGTGTATGCCCTCCTCTTCCAGCACTACAAGGTTCTAATCTTCTCGGCATGCTTGAGATTAGGGTTCGTGTTCTTTCTTGGGATATCTGTTCCCGTTCTTGAACAAGCATGATGAGCTCATCAAGAGTTACAGGCGATCTAGGTGCATTTTAATTTTTTTTGCCCAATTGTTCCCAGAGATGCTCAATTGAATTGAGATCAGGGCTTTTGAAAGGCCACTCCAAACATTGGATATTCGCAACTTTCAACGCAGTTTTGACAATGTTAGCTGTATAAGGTTTGCCATTGTCTTGCACAAAAATGAATCCATTGCCGAAATTTTCGTCAAATTATTGAACATGGGGTACAATAATCTCGTCACTATATCTTCTTGCTGTTAGCGACCCACTTCGTATCAAAACCAATTCTGTACGACCATTAAATTGTATCCCACCCAAAACCCATTACAGACCCCCACCATATTTCTCAAATTCTCGAATGGTACATAGTGCAAATCGTTCAGGTGGTCTTCGTAAGACAAGAACACGGCGATGATTCTTATTAAGGAGGAATCTGAACTCATCTGAAAACAAAACGGAGTTCCACTGCCCCTCGTCCCAACCTTGATGATTTTGACAAAAGTTTATGCGATTTCTTTTGTGCGTAGCTGTGAGATTAGACCGGTTGCTGGTTTTCTAACAGATAAATTGACTTCTTTCAGTCTCCTTTTTACTGTTTTGGTTAAAATATCTGTTCCAGTGGCTAATCGCAGATCATTTTTTTAATTCACTAGATGCTAGATATTACAAACCGCTTTCTCAAACCCTGATGTCCGATAAAACGATATTCTCTGCGTGTTGTTTTTTTCTTTTAGCACCTTGTCCACATCTTCTTTGGAACTACCAGTCCCTATGAACCGTGCTGCGGCCATCTAGACCACAGAATTGTTGGTATTTAGAATTCCAACAACTTCACTTAGTGAATATCCTTTACGAAGAAGAATAATCATTTGGGATACTCCTTTTGGTCCGCAATGGCGTCTAGGCATACTTAATTAACTTAATGCAAACAAATTCACTAATTTTTGAAACACAAAGCACGCTTTATTAAATAAATGAGTTGAAAGGTGGGTCAACTTTCAGAGCTTTTTGTTAACTTTTCGTTTCCTAGCAGATAATGTCCTGATATTATTAATTGTTTCATGGCAAACTATTTGAATAGTGCTTAATAAACGTCAATTTATGTCATATGAATGTCTATTCACAACAACTTGTAAATTGGAAAAGTTTATTTCAAGTTTATTTGGTAGTCCCTTAATTTTGTCCGGAAGTGTATTACGATTTAATGACTTCCATACGATTCTGACGTGTACAGCGATAAAAAAAAGTGAAAAATTTGTTTCGTCTACGATTGGAACGCCACGTGCAAATTGCTATGGATCCGAAGTGATTTAATGTGTTAATATCGGGATATTAAAATTTTCGAAAATTTGGCTACAATCTGGAACAGGATATAACCAAAGATTCATAAACGATGAATTAAGTCTTAAACTCATCACCTCCTTACCTGCCTTTCACGCATTCACTGGATGTGATTATAATTCGTCGTTCTACGGAAAAGGTAATGGATATGGCTGATCCAGAAAAATTTAATGAGGGAAGAAAAATAATTAAAGATTTCGCATGCAAAATGTATGCGTATTCATTCAATGGTGGTTCATATGGAGACGTTCAAACAAAAACTATTGAAATTCGATGCTAGTATACTGCACCCATGTACTCCAGATTTACAGCAACGCATGTTACGAATATTATACTTATCAAATTTGTGGGCGAATGCTACATTAGCAGTTAGCGAATGCTACATTAGCAGCTACATTAGTCAAAACCATGGATGAGTAAAATCAGACAATCTTGAATTCAAATGGTTCGAAGGCCATGAAATGCCAGAGTTAGAAACATACATTACCGAACCACAAGACGAAGGTGTGTGCAATACTTACCAAAAGGAGCGCAACATTTAAATTTGCTGGTATTTTTTTAAAATCAAGTACAGCAAAACCCACGAATGATGGCGAGAAGTGGGGGGTGCGCACAAACTCATTTTCTGCCTGCCGCCTTGAAGCGTTCGTACCAGCGGCGTAGGCGACATTTAGGCGACACGGGCCGATTGTTTTCAAATGCAAAACGTATATATTTTAATTCTGTGTCTCTAAATGAAAAATATTAAATGACTTGAGTAAATATGTCGGCCAAAAATGTGTTGAAGAGTCAGGCACGTGAAATAGTGTACCGCGTGTAAACCTATTTTAAAAGTGAAAAGTGAGAGTCTGACAATCGTGAAAGTGTCAAAAGTAAGACATCTGAAAGTACAGGGGTGTCTGTTAGAAGTATCGAAAGGATAGTGAAGGAAGGTGACACTAGTGCTATAGAAAATAACGGTGCGGCTATATTCAAAACTCCAGGAAAGAAGCGAGCAAGGAAATGTAGCTTAAGTGAGTTGCCAGAATACCAGACGACGGATATACGTCACATAGTTCATGATTTCCATAAGACGGAGGGACATCGTGTTTCAATAGTTAAACTAAAAAAAAAAAATTCGGCCGAACTGGGGTGGAATGGGGGAACCGAGACATTGAGACGATTACTACATAAGATGGGATTTAAGTGGAGAAAAACCCAAAATAATCGTAAAGTACTTGTTGAAAACCACAGAATACGATCCCTCCGAATTGCGTATTTGCAGAAAATTAAATATTTTCTAAATCAAAATAAGGCCATCGTTTATAGAGACGATGTATACTTTTTTAATGAAAAAATATAACTTATTTACAAAAAGGAATGTATACCTAAACTAATAAAAGAGTCACATTGTTAAATGATAAAACTTATTTAGAAAAATCAAATTATGTTCTTTTTAATTTGCATTCAATTTCAATTTCAAAATTTGTGATTACATAGATTCATTTAATAAGAAATATAACCATAATGAAATATTTTCCAACAAGTTTGTTCTTTTCTTTCTTTCGAAAACATCCACACATCTGTACACATCGGAATTTTATGCAAATTTCTAATTGGTGATATTTTATCATCATTTCACGAAAGACATAATAGCATATGTTAAATTATTGTTCAAAAATGGCTACAAATTTTGCAACATTCAAATTGTTTTTTAAAATGGCCAGACAGTTCTGGCATAACATACAGTTATGCTAATGATTATATTGACAATGTACCATATAAACTTTATATTAAATCCTTTTTAGATGTTAAATAATTGTTCAGAGTTATTACAAAAAAAGAGCATGTTACAAAAATTACCGCAGCGCATGTGCACACCGCGATTGTATGCAGAGTAGCATTTCGTGATCCATATAACAACATAACTTAGCCTGTGAAAAGGCATAAGTTTAATAATGGTTCTTCAACACCTACTCCTTTTTACATACTCGGTTATAATTTCAGTGCTTGCTACATGAGGGAGCAGATTATTTTCTGCCGAATTACTATTTTAAATTTTTAACAAAGACCACTTCGCCTTAAAAGTTGCATACATTAAAAAAACGTTGCACCAAATCTCTCACTGCCGGCCAGCCTTTGACCCCTGACAGTACTACATTAACGGTATTATTGTCACTGAAGTTTATACCATATTTGCCCTTCCCAAAATGAAATAGTTATACTTTATTCGTTGTTTGGGAGTACTCAAGTTTGGCAATTTACTTGGAATAAATTTCACTCTCGGTCAAAATTCAGTGTTATTAACCCTCCGTCGGATGCAATGGATCTCACAGATTATTGGTTATTTCTCCTTTCAGTAAAGTGCGACATTTGCGCTCCAAATTTAACCAAAACCAAATTTAAGGTTATGTTAGATCTGCACATGATCTCACAGCTGCAGTTTGGACCTCACAAATTTGAATGCCCCTTATCATGAAATGTTTTGTGCTTCTTAAAAAATCAGTTTCACTCATTATACCCTCAGATGCAAAAAAACGGGTCATTGGGTTTTTTTTTAACCCAATTTTACCCAATTTTTTTAAATTTCAATGTTGGTATAGTCCTTAAAATGAAAGTTTTACTGTTTTACATTCAAAGAGACCATCAGGATGTAGAAAAAAACATCATATGATACTTATCAGTTTATTTAATAAGCGAAAATAACATTTAAAGGTGTGCGTTCTTCACTACCTATTGCTCATTTGGCATTATGCATAGAGGATCAAGGTGGCTACTGGGGTTCGCTTGTTTGTTTTCGATTAACTGTCATTTTCATTATTAGTCTCTGTTAAGTTTATTTTGCAGAAATGCATTTTCTTTCGTGTATACGTACATTATCGTTTTCGCTTATTATGTTCATTGAATAAATACTAAGCACCATATGTTGCTTCTTTCTACATCCTGACGGTCTCTTTGAATGTAAAAGTCTAAAAAATTTATTCTAAGGACTATACCAACATCAAAATTTAAAAAAAAAAGTTCTATTGCAAACAATGACCTAATGACCCGTTTTTTTTGCACCTGAGTGTATTATTGTAGAAGGTATGTATGACTACTCCATACATTTAATCATGAGTTAACTTTATTATGAAAGTATTACAATGTACAAGTTTTGTATGTTAATCTCTCAGATTCATTGTGCCTTCTCTTGTGAGTCTGTGAGATCAGGAATATTCTTTTACAAATGTTTATGGAGTCCGAAATGGAATAGGAAGAAAAAAATAGAGTTCGAATATGAGAGTGACATGGATTGTGACAAGTTTTTTTGCAAATAAAATGTATTTATCTTTTATTCGAATACATTATGAATACCTTTTAAATAGAATTAATTTTTTTTACGAATTCTCTTGTCAACACTTGTCAATATTGTTTCAAATGTATTCTCCATATGTCAAATGGTTTTCACTATTTATCAAATGTTTTTCCCTCTGGTCGAGATTAAACTCGGTTGAATATTAGATCAGGGAAAAGCATTTGATAAATAGTGAAAACAATCTGACATATGGAAAAAAAGGGAAAAGCATTTGAGATAAAGTGAAACACAACTGATTCATGGTGAAAAGCAATTGGAAAACTCGCTAAGAGATAATGCTAATTGAAAGAGTTGAGCTAATTGGAGAAAAGTGACAATGAAATCGAAATTTTGCTGTCAATAATCGTCTATTTTAATCTACAGGGTATTTCTGATAAAGCTACCCAATATTCCCACTAACTAGATGAGTGAGAAAACGATAGTGACAAATATTTTAATCTCATTAAAATTAAATTGTCGTTGCTGTTGTCACTTTTTCAAAATACGAGGTGTGGCAATTAAGTTCCGAGACTGTTGCTATAACATCTGTATTTCGCAATTTTTTTCATTTTTTTTTTTCCCCTTAAATATACTCCCCTTCCGCATTCCTACACCTCTCCATGCGAATCTTCCACTGTGCGAAGCAGTGTTTCAGGTCATCTTCCGACAGGCTCTTGAGTACCTGCGCCGATTTTTGTTTTACGTCCTCTAATGACTCGTGGCAGATTCATTTTAAGCAAGATTTGATTTTTGGGAACAGGTAGAAGTCGCAGGATGCTAAATCTGGCGAATAAAGTGGGTGCTCCATTACTGTGACCTAGTTTTTGGCCAAATAGTCCTTGACAGGGTGCGCGTTGTGAGCCGGCGCGTTGTCTTGATGGAGGATCCAGAAGTTCTCTTTCCACATTTCGGGCCTCATGTTTAGTTCCTCATGCAAAATTTGTCTTACAGTTTCTTTATTAATGCCCACATATTCAGCAATGGCCCTAACACTTAATCGACGGTCTTTTCGAACCATCTGGGTCACTTTTTGAACGTTCAAGTCACTTTTTGAAGTCACAGGCTGCCCGGGGCGCTCGTCATCTTCAACATTCTCCCTCCCCTCCTAAAAACGTTTGTACCACTCAAAAACTCTGGCATGGGAAAGGCAATCATCCCCGTAAACCCTCTGCAAAGTTACATAGCTTTCGGTCGCGGACTTGCCGAGTTTTAGCAAAAACTTTAAATTCACTCTTTGCTCAATTTTTGTATCCAACATTTTTTTCGGTGCCATCAGTTATTTAACCTTCGTTATTTGACAATTACAACGAGACTATTTGTTGCAGCTGCTTGAAATTTTTACCCAAGGTCAAGGGATATATACAGATCTAAACCACGCCCGTTTCATTCTTCTAGCTACGCAGGTGTTCGTTAAAAAAAATCAGTCTCGGAACTTAATTGCCACACCTCGTATGAAAATCGTGAAAATAATATAATTCCCTAGTAAGGCTCCTTTTTACCACAGAGAGGTACAAGCCCCAATCAGTATTGCTTCAGGGACACTGAGGGACATGTGTGTAGATGTTTTACATTGAACAAATATGTTTTGAGCTGTCATTTGTTGATTTGATTGTTGATCTGACATCCGAGTTCTGTTGTAATACCAACCAATTTATCAATCACCATGGATTTCTTTCATATGACGATCCTTTATGGCATGATCTACCTACCCATCGACATTTTCATAGGTTATATTAAACCCACAGCTTGAAAATGTTATGTTTCATTTTGTTACTTGTCTCCCCGAACAAGCATTATCCTGGAGCAGTTGTTTGTTTACTACAAATTATCAAATTCAAATTGAATACTGGAAACAGAGTCTTAATACAGAGAACTCAGATTTTCGTGGCTTAGGTAGTTCAGTGTTAAAATTTTGATCTTTCATCAAATTTCCTGGCAGGAACTTGTTAACTCGCTTCCGGTGGTTTTGAGGAAATTTGTGTCAAAGTGCTTGACATTTTTTACTGTGCAGGCTCATTTGTGCCCATAAGCACTACGGCCTTTTTTTGTGCTTGTACGCTCTCCTGATGTCCAAGTAAGTGACAAACACATTGCGAGAACTGTCACTAGGCTCAAAAATATTAATATAATTTAAGAGGAGTATTGCAGAAGTTCTTAAATTATTAAAAAACCAGCAGCAATTTTTCATTAGAATAAGCACAAGAATGCGAAATCGTGCTTCAATTTCTATTCATGTAATAACATTTTTATCGTGATTACTGACATTTACACCTGGTACAATCAACATATTTTAACGGACATTTAACCCTATGAGATATAAGTGATTATGTTCATATTACTTCGTATTTGATTTTGTCATGTATTCACAATCTTATCAGAAATTTGTAATGAGTGAGAATCAGGTGACAATACATATTATCATATTTTGCAATTGGATAGTTTCATTTATAATAAAACCTATTATCTCAATGATTGTTGTAGATTGTGTGCATTTACGAGTTGATAAGTGTATATTGCTTCAACAGAATGGCGATTAGTATTATTTCAGGCTCACCAAATTACACAATCAACTAAATGCAAGGAGTAGAAGTAAAAAAAAATTGAATCTATGACTGTGATGCAGCGGATTTTTCCAATTTAAGTTATTCATTAAAAGCTCTGAAATGGCTGAGTTATACAATAATATTTTCAAAACATTGACAGAGTTATGTTTTTGTACTTTGTACGCGATTACAATACGATTGAGATTACAATCAATATACGATTTATCATTAATTGTTACAAACAAATATACGGTTGTAGCAGGAAGATCTATGGAAAATCCAGTAACAGATTCTCAAGCTGTATTTATCTAGGCCGTCAAATGCACCCAAATATCTCCGCACTGAAAAACAGGACAGAACAAGGCTGAGTATGTGTATAAGGGAGATAACTATAGTTCAAATCTCTGTTCGGCATGACCGGAGATGCCGAAAGATTTCATCCTCACCGTCCCACATTATTATTAACTTATTATTACTTACTAACTATACAGAGTAATCCAGAAAGGTTGAGGACAGGGTAAGTTTCCCGCCACATTAAATTATTCTCAGATTGGTAACACGAATAATTTTTATGCATGTTTGTTTTACACTGGCATTTCTAACACAATGATGCACGAAGTTGAAGAACCTACAAAGATAAATAATAGCTTATTAGTCCAGTCAAATTTGACTTTTTGGCGGAAATAAATTTTATAGTTTTGAAATTTGGTATACAAACTCTTGAGTACTCTAGGATTGAATATCCGTCGAGTTGCAATAAAAAAAGACCATGACCAATAAAGGTACGACAAAAAAATATCACAAGGAATATTTATCAGCTAAATGGTAGAGCTCGTAAAATATATGCCAGCCATAGTTGCAGGAAATGGACCATTCAAAGTGCAAATTTTGCTATAATAGCTACCATTAAAATAATAATTTGCGCAATAAAGCAATGCGGGTCATTAAAATTCAATTACTTTCTCGCCCATAAGTATAGTACATAAAAACCTGATTATGGATAATTTTAACGCACGCTTATATAATTGAATATCGGGTTTAAAACCATGCTATTAACGTAACGATACAATTGAAATTCTATATTGGCTAGCGATATGGATATTAATAATCTGATAAACAAACGTTTTCTTTAGTAATCGTAAGTATTCACAGTACGATGTAGTACTGTGAGAAATGCCGCAGCAAGAGGCCTGTTGACATTATGCTTGTTTTTTTTTATTGCAGGACCCTTCACTGTGCCAGTGACGTCGTACATGAAACTAACGAACCCCTCCGATAAGAAGGTGATCTTCAAAATTAAAACAACTGCTCCTAAGAAATATTGCGTCAGGCCAAATTCAGGCGTGCTCGATCCGAACGACAGCACCGAACTTGCAAGTAAGTAACTAGTAAATCAAATTTGGGAAAAAATCGATTGATTTGCTACAGTATGAAATTAATCCAATTTGCGGTGATTAAAGATTCGTTAACGATTATGTGAGATTTAACATCTTACATCTAACATTTAACAAGCTTTGCAACAGTTTGCAAGAGGCAAATAATTTTAAAATCCCAAAACATCTAATATATATTTATATATTTATTATATTTTTTTTGTATGAATTTGCTTGCATGAATTTTAATACATGTCAAAATGTGGATTGGACAAAATTGTGCTAGTTAATAAATAAAAATATTATAATTAAACTTGTAATATATGTAATATTGTAAATATCTGTCATATATGCATAGAGACTAACTCTGTTTATGCCGATTCTGTTCCAGTATGCCTGCAGCCGTTCATCTTCGATCCGACCGAAAAGAACAAGCATAAATTCATGGTGCAGTCGCTGTATGCGCCGGACGGTGATATGCACCTGGAACAGATATATCAGATATGGAAAGACATAACGCCCGACCAGCTGATGGACTCTAAATTAAAGTGCTTGTTTGAGATGCCGGCGGAGCAGAACGAGTCGGGCGAGGAGCCCGTGAAGGTCAGTCCCAAAGTTCCGTTATCAACCGCCACCAACGCCTCTGCGCACCCCACCATCAACATCGAGGGCGAACTGCAGAAGGCCGCCAACGAGGTACACATTAAACCAGGGATGCACTCCGTTCGCAAAACTCTCGAGCTGTTAGATTGATACTGTGGTGAAAAATCCCACTTACGAACTGCAATTTTTTTATCTGTTACGTTTTTTACACACATATATACTCTGATTTTTCTAAACTGGCATGCACGTCATCAAACTGGCATGCACGTCATCAAACAGCTGTGTGATGAGGTTTTTTCGTACCAACGTGATTGTTTTCGAGAATATGCATAACAATAGTTTAAGAATCGAAATTAATCTGAGGTTCATTTGTTACATTACACTGATCACCGGTGGTTATAAATACCAATTGGTTAATTGGTGTATTAAACGCGGACACAATTTTCGCCTGCCAATCATGTAATATTGGCAGCCGTGATATTTTTTCAGCGACGATGCTACATCTTTTTCACTAACCATGCTCATACATGTGTGTATAACCAAACTTCTTTTACGTTTAACTTGTTACATTAGTTCAATTAATACAATGCATATTTTGCCATTGTAGATGTTAATCCATAACCACAGGATTGATATCTGTACGAAAAACGGCAGAGAAGTCGACGAATTTGATACGAACCGCGCACAAGATTGCACAGGCGGAACAGCTGATTACTGCCATTTTTAAATACCCAGGACAGCTGGCAACCTTGTAAAATTGTGCCATCATTATTATGATTATTATTTTGATGACGTGCACGCCAGTTTAGAAAAATCAGAGTATACGTGTTAAAGTCATTTGCAACTATTACTCTGGATTTGAGTTTGACATCAAAACAATCAATCTAACTTCACTCTGATAGATCAAACTTCGTGTTACACAAGAAATCAGCAATGTAATTTTCTGATAGCTGGATTCGTTGAAGTTGATTTAACACTATTTTTCGGAACCAACTAATTCTTTCCCGTCTTAAATATTTAATTGCAATCTAAATATCTAGCTCAGAGCTATATCGGTAATCGAGATCTAAATAATTAGTCCAGAACTAGAGTTGTTTTATATCTGTACTCTGGTTGTTACAGATTGTACTGCAGCCTAACTAATTAGTTGGAAAATAAATATTTCGTCCTGTACTTGTGCTAGTTCTACTTAGCGAATCCAGGTGCCATAGTTCAAAATTGGCAATAGTGATTATTTATGTAACATTAAGTTTGATTTACCAAAATGAAGTTGTCTGCGATATAATGGGGTTCTTGTTAAATTTTATGACGGCTGTCACTTGAATTCCGTTACATTTTAATACTTTATAGCCAAAAGTTCAAGTCTGTGGTACTAAGGCAAAACCCAATAAGTAAGGATTTCTCCACCAATGATTTGCAAAGAATTGTACATATCGGAGTTTATATTATAGTTTTATGTATTCTAATGACACGAAAACCAAGACGGCTGTCAATTGAATTTTGTAACATTTTAATGCTTGACAGCCTTTGAGAGTTTTCAATTTTGCTTTATGTCATTATTACTTATAAAACCCTTTTGGTTCACTGGAAAACATTGATGCTTGCAGGCGACCATCACTTACTGTCAACTTCTTTATTTGATAACATTCGTCATGTTTACAACCAATAACTTTAAACTTTGATGGTCATTAATTGAGTTTCTTGAATGTTTATTTTATGGCCGCCATCAGTTACTGCTGTTGTTTTTACATTATTCATTATTTATGCTACAGGTCACATTCATTACCCTTTATGACAACTTTATGATAATTGTCTCTGTAACTTTAAAGTAAATGCTGACTTTACCTTTGTTGTCAAATTTGAGAGAGTCAAATTTTTGTTGAAATGATTCAAATGAAATGTCAACCGGAAAGCAGAAGAGCTAAAAATGTTGAAATTTGTAATTTTGCTTAATCAGTTGTTTTGCATTATGAGAACAGTTGTCTGTAAAAAATGACATTGACCGCCTGAGAGTTTTGCAAACTGATGTGTTTAATTAGATGCATGAAAAATTTAACCTGCATGACGTTTTAATTTTTTTCTTGAACCGCAGAATTCCTAACACTTTTTGAGCCTGTGTAGATTATGTTGAGATACTAGATTCTTCATCGCCGCTGCTACGGAGGGTGATTCTGTTGAATACAGCCCAGTATGATAGGGTTGCCATGCGTCTGGGTTTTCCCGGACATGTCCTCTTTTTTCATCAGTCTGGGGAAGGTAGTAGGGATTTTAATTGGTGTCCGATTTTTTTTTAAATTATGCACAGATTCACAACCCAAGATTTAAAAACGCTAAAATTTTATTTGACAATAGTTATTATAATTAATTATTAATAGCAACTTCGTATTGGTAAGTAATAAAAATACTTTTTCTTATAAATCATCACTAAAAAAAAAATCTTGTTTTAATCGTCGGAATAGTCGGAAAAAGTTTCCGGGGAAAATGAATAAATGGTTAATCAAGAAAACCAGAAATTTGAATGATGATACACCAAGTACGAGCAAAGCTAAATATCATGAATATGAAGATACTTTATCTGAAGCCCCTAAAGGCAGTTATACAGCGCCAAAACATTAAGCGTAAAGCCAATAGCACTCGCAAATATTGTGACGAATATTTACGTTTTGGTTCATTGCCTGCAGCAGTCAAAATAATTTGCCTCTATGTGTTATTTGCAATTCACAACTTTCAAATAAAAGTATGAAACCGTCAAAGTTGAAACAGCATTTAGACACACAACATTGTGAGTACAAGCCAATTAACTTTTTTGCTGATAAGAAAAAGGAAGTAATTGCTGCTCAAAAAAAAAATGCACTCTTTCCTCACCAGTCAAATAAAAACCTCACTTTGACAGATTTTGAAATTTCCAAATTAATAGCTGGGAGTGGGTATCCTCATAGTGCTTGAGAAAAATTAATACTTCCCGCTTTAAAAATTGTCGCAAATAATTTATGTGGAATTAAGGAAAAAAGTTTATTTTCGGCATTACCATTATCAAATAATACAGTTAAACAGAGAATTGACGATATTGCGAAACATTTAGAAGAAGAACTAGTTGCTAAAGTAAAAAAAAAATCAAGTTTTATCCGTGCAAGTAGATGAAAGCACAGATATCGAGGATAATAATGCAAATTATTATCGCCAAATTATATATTATAATATAATATTATTATTAATATTATATTATAATATTAATGTATTTTATCAAATATATTGACGTAGACACCATACAAGAATTTTTTTTGTTTTGTTAAAGGCTACCGACTAGAACTACCTTCAGATGAGATTTTTAAGCTTACCAATGATTTTGTCACTGGTCGGTATTGATTGGATGAAGTGTGTTGGTCTAAGTAGCGACGGAGCACATGCAATGGCAGGTTCCCATAAAGATTTGTTTAAATAAATTCAAGAATTAGTCATTAATTGTGTATGGGTGCACAGTGCACTGTAGTTTCCCTAGACAAGCATTGGCAGTAAAACGCTTGCCTTTAATTTTAAACATAACTTTGGAAGAATGTGTCAAGTTTGTAAACTACATAAAATCTCGTCCATTAAATAGTAGACTTTTTACCGAATTATGCAAGGAAATTGGGAGTGATCATAAACACCTCCTTTTGTATTGTAATTCACGATGGCTTCAAAAGCAAATGTTTTAAAACGTCTGTTTGAGCTAAAAGACGAAGCTTTGTTATTTCTGAATGGACACCCACCATCTAAAAAAGATGCAATTTTTCCATTTCCATTCCATTTTTCCACGACTTTGGGTGGTTAAAAGTGGCTTATTTGTGCGACATATTTGCTACATTCAATTAATTTGATTTGAATTTTATTTTGCAAGGCTTTGGTTTAAATATTTTCAAACTATCGGAAAAAGTCGCTGCAATAATTTAAAAAATTACTCTGGAAACAACAACTTTCAAAACAAAATTTTAAATCTTTTGAAACATTACATAAATTTATTGAAACCCATGCAAACTATGATGGAGATTTACATCTACAAACACTATCAGTTTCAATTCTAGAACTTCTTACAACTAATAAATAGTTTTAAAGACTTTCTGGATATTCCTTTAAATAATATGTGGATTAAAGATCCTTTTTCTGTAGAAATTGAAAAAGTAGAAATGTTTATTCTTAGTGAACAAGAAGTTGACAATTTCATTGAAATTTCATGCGACACCGATCTGAAAAAAGTGTTTGATACTGTACCACTAATTATTTTTTTGTTGCGCTGTCAAAAGGAGTATCCAAGCATAAGCTAAAAATCGATACAATTTTTGAGGCCTTTTGTCACCACTTATACGTGTGAAGCTGCGTTAATCAGCTTTTGTGTACTTAAAAAATAAGCATCGAAACAGATTGAATGTCGAACATAATTTGAGAATAAAATTAACATCATTACCTCCTAATTTGAAATTGTTTAATCGTTATGTGATGACAATAAAATTTACTATAATTGTTAATTTTTTCATTACTTTTTTTTTTCTTATATAATTATTTTGCAATTTTTGTGTATGAAATAAACAAACAAATAACTTGATTTTTATTAAAAAATAAAATTTGTTTTGTAAATATGGTATTTATACATTAGGTGGGTCGCGAAAAATTTTAGAACCTCGTACCAGGCCGCAGTAAAAAAAGTTTGGGAAACACTGCCCTATATATTATTATGTATCTGACTTCCCCGTTTAATTTGAAACATCTTTTGTAGAGATGTGTGTATACCTATCTTTTTTACTTTCCGAGATAAAAATTAAATTCCAAGATTTTGATCTCAAAAAAACGATATGAAAAATGACTTCAATTTCTCTTACACATGAGATAAAAATGGAAAATTTATCTCGAATTGTACCTGAAAGGTACCTATTTAACTATATATGTTGCAGCTGAAAATTTTGACATTCATTCAAGAATGTCATTAGTTAAATGCCCACTTAAAGTAAGCGTATTTTATGTTTTTTTAAAGTGGAATGATATACTTTTTACATTTAACAATTAGCATGACAATTTGCTATAAAAAAGTATTATTCAACCATATTTCCTAAATCAGTAATTTTTCGTCACAGTGATAACTAATGTTAACAAAGAGATTTTAATCTAGAAAAGTTCACTTAAAAAGTTTTAGTCATATTAGCCAAAAAAGCAGTTTTGGCGGAAATATATTATATAGTTTTGAAATTTGGTATACATACTCTTGAGTACTCTTGAATCGAATATCGTCGAGTTTCCCCGCCCTCGGTGGGGGCTTCATCCCTTAATATTGAAAAACCATCCCCCAAACAGCGAACTTGTGTTATTTTTCACAATTATCTCGTAAACAGTGCACCGCCTAAAAAATATTTATATGCGGCAATGTAGATGGAAACAACATTTTGAAAATTATATTACACGGTTTGCCGCAAAAGCTACAGTTCGCAAGTTAACTACTTATTTACTTATTTTGGGAATATGGTTGTATCATAGTTTTTTGTAGTAAATTGTCATATGTAATACCCCTAGGGAAAATATATTCGAAATAATTTTGACTGACTACCGAACCATGCTGCCTTGATACGAGTGCCCGAGAGGGAAGCAGTCACAGAACAAGGATAAAGGCAGTCAAAATTATGAGGGTATATCTTTTCACATAGGCTATTTATTATGGTAATTTTACGAAAATTTCATATCCAATCAAATGGCCATATGTCACTACTAATGTCAGTGTCGAATATATTTTAATAGAAATTACAATTTTTACATATTTTGGAACCATTGCTGGAAACTGAATTTTCTGAAGATTATTCTTGTGCAACATCAATAGCTGAACTCTGCATTGTTGTTAAGGTATTTGTACACATTGTGATGACAATATTTTCATGGCGCGATGTAACGTCAACTTGAAGTTTGTAAATTGGTATCAAAATCATGCATGCCTCGCTTGAGGGGTATTTTGGGTGATTTCGGACATTTCCCTAGGGGTGTGTTTTCACTATTTAGTGAAATTATCATGCCAATTGCTCTATGAGATAAGAATTAAGTCATTCCATAAATGAAATACTCCTAATTTAAGAGGCCACTTAACTTACGACATTTTTGAATAAGTAATTGTCAAAATTTTCGGCAGCAAAATATATCAGTCAATTCGAGATAAATTTTCCATTTTTATCTTATTTGTAAGAGTAATTGTAGCCATGTTTCATGTATTTTTGAGATCATAATCCTGGTATTTAATTTTTATCTTGGAACATAAAAAAGATAGGTGTACACTATACATACATTTCTAGAAAAGATGTTTTAAATTAAACGGGGAAGCCGAAAACATAATATTATATAGGGTGTTCCATTTAAAAAACAAAAGTTGCTGACTACTTCCGGCAGAACCGGAAGTGATAGAAGGTTGAAAGTATTTCCTCAAGGAGAACGGAATGTGCTATGATTGAATGAAATTTTTAATTTTTTTATGTTGTCCATTAGTGTTAGCGCAACGAGACAACCGGCTTTTGTGCATTTATTCTTGCACACACTTGTGAAAATTGAAGCCATCTCCTAAATTTTGTTTTATTTATCGGTGGTAAATGAGGATAAGTTGCGTTATAAACTAAACAAGTTCTATCAAAAGTTCTGTCGCACTTGCCATGTATGAAGAATAAATTAACAATTCTTTCTACTCATATACAGTGCGGAAATTAAGTAGCAGATAAATTCGGTAACTCTGTTAATTTGTATGAGAGAGAACAAATCTAAAAAGGAGATAGCGATATAAATTACTGCGCATATAAAAATATTATTTTCAGATTTAAAAAAACAAAATTTTAAAAGTTGTGACGTCATTAATGTTTTTTTAAATGACAACCTATATTTTTTTATTTTTCACAACATTTTGAATATGTTACATAAGAAAAAATTAAAGAAAAACGGCCTTAAAGTAAAAAAGTTAAAATGAATGAATTTAACAAAAAAAAAATATTAAGGCTTCGACAATTACAGTAAATGTTCAAACTAATGACCCTGCACGATCTAGCAATACCCAAGACGATAATAAAATGCATTCACCATGTTTTGAAGCATTCGAGGCGTTATTAACCTACACTCATGCCGAATTCTTTCTTTAAGGTCCTCTAAATTATTTGGTCGGTTTAAATGCCCCCATAGAAAAAAGTCTTATAGCGTTAGATCAGGGGACCTAGCCGGCCATTCCACTGAACCCCTTCCTATCCATCTCCCTGGGAATACTTCACTCATCTTTACTTTTTTTTAAATTTTGACAAGTTCTTTGTGTCATTTATATTTTTTACGTCCCGAAACTTATAAAAATCTGATAAAATGGAAAATCAAAACAAAAGAATATTACTCTGCAAAAGAGAAACTGTGTGTATTTAATTGTTATCAGGAAATTAAAGAGGTAACGCCCCACTCATCAAAGATATTTATTTGCGAAAAAGTTGCAAGGGTGTTTAAGGTAATCTATACCAAATCTGATTTTAATATAATATCATTTTTACAACATAAATAACTTCCAGATAAGCCCCACATTTGTTTTTGATATAATAAAACAACATGAAAGTGGTCAGAGTCTTCAAAACCCCAATTTGCATGGAAAACCAAATTCGGCACGAATTCACACTATTATGCACTTTATAAAGGAATTACTTTCTAGAAAAATTTATGGGTACCACGAGAGAAATTAATACTTTTCATTAGACGCTCTTTAGATTGTGCCAAATTGGAGTTAGAATATAATGGAGGAATATCAACGTTAAAGAAAATCATAAAATCTATGGGGTACAAATTTAGAAAAGTTAATGGCCGTCGCATTTTATGCGAAAGTACTCGCATAAAATCTTTGAAAATTTCGTTTGTATGAAAGTATTTGCAACTCTGTGATTCGTCAAATTCACTGACTTTTATTTTTTTTGATGAATCATGGATCTTCCAAAATGGTAGTCAGGTATGACAATGGGACCATGGCTTCATGACTCTGATTTAAAAGGGTATCTATCCAGAATTAGAGCAGAAGGGAAACGCTTTACTGTTCTTCATGCGGGATGTGCTTCCGGATTTTTAGAGGGATACAGTTTTCTTTTAGACAATGAAATTGAACATCGTGATTACCACAAAAACATGTCTGGGGAATTATTCAAAAAGTGGATTGAAGAGCAACTAGTCCCTGCTTTAAATCAAATTAATGGCCAAGTAGTTGTTATAATGGACAAGGCCCCCTACCATTCCATGCGCGCTGATAAACCTCTCAATTCAAATTCACAGAAACGGGAAATGGATGAGTGGCTCCTGAGAGATAATATCAATTTCATTCAAACATCCACTAAAACAGAACTATGGAAGCAGATTAAACCTATCTTAGGCACAGAAAACAGAAAATATGTAATTGACGATATTTTGATCGTGGTATTTTCACGAAAATACCGTGACCGTTACCGTGCGCCGTTGCGATGGTGTTATTTATCGGTTGCAATCAATTCATTATATTATTCTCTTCTTAAATATAATTCGTGGTGTTCTCAAAAATCGAGAATGATTTTAAAAATACAACTTATTTCAACCAGAATCTTTGGAAAATTTCTTGGAAAAATCATTTTCGTCGCTGGGGTTGAAATTCGTTGTACCCATAAAATCATTATAGATAATGAGAATACCACTTGTTATATTACCCCTGGAAATACAATCGGTGTATTTTCAGCATTATCAGTTATTAATACATGCGTAACTATAAAAACAGCATTGTGATGACGTCACTGTTTTTATTATTATTATAAATCTTAACAAAAACATTTTCACAATTCGTGAATGAAATTCCAGAACAGGTCTTTGTGGAAGTAGAAATAATGTAATTATTTACGTTAACCTCTTCATTATTGAAAGCAGAACAATCTCGACTCCGCTATTTATTTTAGAAATAATTTTAAAATATTAATACTATCCAAATTTAATTTATTTTACAAACTAGTAGAAAAAAATCATGTGTGCAACACGTAGGAAATCCATTTTTTTCTGTATAATTGCTTTGACCCTCAATAATTTCGGAAAATCGCCGGCGTTTCGGCAGAATAATAGTGGCTCGTGGAGTAATAAACGCACGTTTTACTATGGGTCGGCATGTTTTTTTTAATCTCTGCTATCGCCCCGATAAAAAATCCCATGCCTAGTACGGAAAAAAATTACATCTTACTTATTGCACAAATAGCTATTTTCTACGATATTGCTGTTTATGAAATATTAGATATTAGAGAACTTTCAAGTTCAATTTAATTAAAAATGAACTGTCACTGTCACAATGCAAATTACAGAAATTAATTTTTGTAACGTCGTTTCTATAGAATTGAATGCATGCTTCCATTTAATTTTACATGTTTATTATCATCTCTAGATGTGAAAATATTTTTACATCTATTGGCGCTTTACATTAAGAGGTCAGCTCCACGGTTTCGCATTTACCTACTAGTGTTGATCCTTGAAGTGTTTTGAACTGTGTTCCTATGTGTTTGTTATGCTACAGTGCGCGATTCATATCAAATTTGTCGACTTCTGCCGTTTATCGTACCGATATCAATCTTGTTGTTATGGTTTAACATCAACAATTATAACAAAAAAGAGTTTGTATCGTATTCGGCTCCAACGCTGACAGTAACAATAAAATTCGACGTCAGTTTCCACGGATTCCCGGCTTCAGGTAAAAGGCGTGCGATTCGTATCCAGTTCGTCGATCGATATGTGCATTACAACTGTACGATGGATACACAACTTGGTATTTTCAAGAGAAATTTCATACCTTCTCTCATTCGAAAATAGTTTTCAGGAAGAAAATGCTTGTAACACATATCGTCGGCTTGGTGTTACAAGGTTGTATGTAACATTTTGTAAGATTTTGAGTATTTAGTATTACAAGATTATATGTGTTACAAACTATCTTTTGCAAAGGTCTAATAGATGGCAGCACTTGTCTAAACATTTTTATTTACTATCAAGCAAGGTTGTATGTCAAATTTGGCATTTACACTTTAGTGTAACACAGTTGTGTGTAGACGCATACAACGCGAACCGACTTGGTTTTGAGAGTCTTGTGAAATATGAATCAAATATGTGAAAACTATGACAGTGATGATTCTATAAAATATCGTAATTATTGCTCAGATGATCCAAACAATAATAATGAAGCAGAGGAAAGCTATTCGATGTACAATTTCTTAAATGTAAGTTATATTTTTTTCGTTTAATTTTACTATTGAATACTTAAATCAGATAGAAGAGGAAATAAGTGTTATCGCGACTGAAGAAACAAATAAAGTAGAGGAAGATGAAAATGAAGATATTAAGAGAAAAAAAACAATGAAGAGACAAAGAAATCCAGACAACTGGACCTGTAATAAGAGGAAGCAGCTATGCGACAGGGTCTCCAATATGTTTCTTCTCGAAAAAAGGTAGTTCCTGCAAAGAAACTTCAAAACATTAAAGATTGTTTACACGCATGTCTCTGGAAATGCTCTGTAAAAATTACTAACAAAGACAGAGATGAAATACTTAATGAGTATTATAAATTGAAATCTGAGGAAAAACTAATGTTCGTTCTTTCTACAACCGAAAAATCTACACCTGTCCACAAAAGGAAAGGAAACACTGATGAAAATTCTAAAAGGACTGCCGCCTTCCGTTATTTTTGTTATGTGAGCAATAGCAGAAAACGAGTATGCAAACAATTTTATTGTGGAACTCTGAGTATTAGCCTGAAACCAATTTACTCTGCTCATAAAACAAAAAATTCTACAATCGACACACCAGGTCCTTGAAAACAACGAAAGCATACTAAGCAATCCCTTTACCATGAAGATTGGTCAAAGAACACATACACTACTGTCGGGCTAATTCAAATAGAGACTATTTGGATTCAGCTTTCTGTATTATAAAAATGTATGAATTATATATTATTATATTATAATTATAATACATCGTGGAAAGAGGTAAAGAACCTATAAACGAATCTGCTTATAGGAGTATATTCTGTATGAATTACAATTTTCATTTTCATGCACCAAAAGAAGACCGATGCGACCTTTGCAAGGCAATCCATCTCCTGCAAAAGGAAAATAAAATAACAGAATATAAAAAAATTATCAATGATGGCCATATCAAAGAAAAAATAGCAATGAAAGAAGAACGAAACCGAGACAGAAACAGAAATACGCTAGTGCTTTGTTTTGACCTCGAAAATGTCTTAAGTTGTCCGAAAGCTGAAATTAGTTCCTTTTATTACAAATACAAGTTTTCAGTGTATAATCAGACCACACATATTTATAGTTCTAAGCAACTTTACTGTGGTGTTTGGCCGGAATCTTTGTCAGAGCGATCTGGTAATGACATTGCCATAATTCTTATGAAAATACTGGAAACAGTACTTCAAGATAATCCTGGTATCACAGAACTAATTCTATGGAGTGACTGTTGCGTTCCGCAAAATCGAAACTCGCATATTTCATTTGAAGTCGCGGACTTCATGCTGCAGTATCACAACATAAAAAACATCTCAATGAAATATTCTACACCAGCTCATTCATGTGTACAAGAGATAGATTCGGTCCACAGCTGTATAGAACGTGTGCTAAATAAATCTGAATACTATTCGCCAATATGTCTGATGCCTGAAATAAGCCTTACAAAATAATACAGATGCAGGCAATTGATTTTAAGAACTTCCAAGAATATGTGACTACTTAATTATACTCTAGTGCTGTATATAAAGGTTCAACAAATTAAGTTTTGCAGATCTGTATTTAATATTTACTACAAAACTTCCCTTGCTGACGAAGAATTTGTTGAACAAAGCATAAAACGTGCTATTGGTAAAAAACAGGTGTCTATTCAAACTAAGGTGGACTTCCTTGTACCCAAGGAAAGGGAACACTTAACAAGATACCGCAAAATAAGATTGATTCTTCTTCTTACAAGTGCCGTGTCCAGTCTCCCTGACGTTGGCAATCACTTTAGCGAATGCGTGCCGGTCCTCCACCAGCCTTAAGAGTTGTTCCGCGCTTTGGATCTCAGTCCATTCACGGATGTTCCTTAGCCAGGACATTTGTTTTCTGCCGATACCACGTCGGCCCTCAATTTTCCCCTTCAATATGAGATGGAGTGGGTTAAATTTCTGTATAGAAGACATGTCCAAGGAAGCTGATTTTTCAGCATTTGATGTTAGAGAGTAGCTCACGATGTACATTTGCTCTTCTCATAGCACTTCATTGTTTGTCACTTTGTGTACCCACTAAATTCGGAGCATCCTTCTATGCAGCCACATCTCAAATGCTTCTAAGCGATTCATAGTGCATATCTAGAGAGTCCAACGCCTCCACGCCATACAGTAGAATAGACCACACGTAGCATTTTACCATTCTTTGTCGCAGTTTAAGGTTAAGGTTGTCTTCGCAGAAGAACGGTCTCATTTTATTAAATGTGGCGCGAGCACACTCAATCCGGCATGTGTTGTTATGCGGCATCCCAAATATTTAAATTTGTTAACCATCAGAGGTTGTTAGATGCACCATCGTGGTTTTGGCGGCTAAATATCATGAATTTTGTTTTGGATATATTAATACATAAGCCTAATTGGTCTCCGATTTCGCTGATTTTAGCCAGAAGCAACTGGAGGTCTTCAATGCTTTCGGCCAAGATGACGGTATCGTCTGCGTACTTGATTGTATTGATACGTACGCCATTGATTTTTATTCCAAGTTCCAGTTCATCCAGTGCTTCTTTGAAAATTCTGTCAGCGTATAGGTTAAATAAGAGGGGAGAAAGAATACAGCTCTGTCGGACTCCTCTTTGTATATCCATTGCTGCTGTTGACTGATCGATTCAATCAAGTCAATGTACTGGTGGATGCAAACAGTCGATAAAGGCTATTTTGATGCAATTCTTCCGAAATCGAAAGCTGGTATCAAAAAAGGAAAGAAAGGAAGACAAGCTATGTAAATTTAACAGATTTAAACTATTGTTATTGAGTTATTGAGTATTGACCCCATTAAATTTGTTAGTAACTAAAATATATCTTTAAAAATATCTAATTCTCTAAACATTACATACTCGTATTTCCTTTCAAAGTTGCATAGTTGTATGTTACTAACGAAAAAACAAAAATGATATAACAGAGTTGTATGTAATTTTTTGTTTTTTCATAACTCAAAAATTTGGAAGCTTGAAATATCGGGAATTGGTATTGAAATTTTATGAAAATGTCGAAAAAAATCAAATGAATATCAATGGTAATTGATAACTTTTTGTAAAACCCCAATTTTTAGAATCGATTTTCCCAAATTTATGAAATTTGCACATACAACCTTGTAACACCAGGCCGACGATATGTAAATACTTTAATGAACATGACTGTACATGCTTTTCAATGCCCGTCCTTAATTTGAGCTTCCATGCTCTTTGTATATCCATCAGCTCGGTGTTTGCTTCATTACATATTCCACGTTCATTTTGTTGATACGAATCGCACAATTTAGCCCAACAAACACATAGGAACACAGTTGACTAGAAGCATCAAGTCTACGGCTAGTGCGTAAATGCGCCACCATGGTGCTGCCTAGGGCTTGCAACCCCGGACACTTTTCGTCCCCGGATTTTATCTGTCCCCGGGGTCCCCGGGGTTCCCCGGGGAAACTTATTTATACATAATTCTAGCTGACTACGTGTTTATTTTACATGCTGCAATGAGATATATAAAATAATAGATAAGTTCATTCTCAATCTAAAGGGAAATAGTTTTATTTAACATCTGTGCATAAATAAATATTTATAGAATTAATACCAATTCAAGTAAGGAACATTATATTCACAACATTTAATTCAGTACGTCCACATTCAATTACGTGTAGAGTTCGATGCTGAAGTTGGAGTAAATTGGAACTGAAAGTGACCCCTAAGGTGATAAAGGGCATCCAGGGTTTCATCATTCATGTTTGACCTTATTTTCGGACACATACCCAGCAGCTCAAAATGCACTTTCGGATTCAACGCTTGTCAAATCAGCATCAGATACCTTTGATTCCACCCTTCTCAAACAAAGTCATCTCTTGTTTGATAATAGTCTCCAATGATTTGGTTTCTGGAGTAGATGCTGGTGTTGTAGTCTGGGCATATTTCCGGAATATTTTAATGGCCTCCATTAATTTGAAATGATAGTTTCTTCCTGCTTCGTACGGGTGGGTCTTGGGATTTTTTATGGGTGGATCCTGTTCGTCCTCGACGTTGGTAGAAGCTGTTTGAAGTTCTGCTACCACTGACACCTCCGTCATTTGGGGCGGGCAAATACGTTTTATCATTCTGACAATTAAAGAGCGGAGTTTCGGCTTTGAAAGTGTATAAAAGATTTTGCTTAGTGTCTCACTCGTTAGGGTCCTCTATTCGCGTGTCTTCTCCAAGTAAACGTATAATGCGGATAAATATCTTCTTCTTTCCTGCATTCGCACTAATAGGGCGTTGACCAGTGTCTTGGCAAGATTAGACGTCAAACCTTCCAAGGTTGAAAACATCATGGACAGTGCGGTTTCAGCGTCAATCAGGGTACAATCTCGTTGACACAACAACTGTTGCTCGAATGGGTGTTAGGCAGTCGACGACCTCAGGAATTTTTGCAAATTCTTCGTTACTGAAGGAATCCTCATACTTGATGTCGATCAGAGCATTCTTTATAGAATCTTTCAATTTCAGGGAGCGCTCTAGCATTAGAACGAAACTACTCCATCTAGTCTTAGCATCCACGATGAGTGGACACTCACGTCCTTCAATGTTATTTTTCACATGTTTTTGAAGGACAGCGCCATTCTTTGTTGGAGATTTGCGGAAGGATTTAACTAATTTCTGCCATCTTGTGTGCCATTTTTTCAATCACAAGTTGATCATCTTGTGATTCCTCGTCATCTTCAGAAGATGAGTCGTGATCGTCACCTGGACCTGAATGAATGACTTCATCCACAGAAGGGAGATTTTCTGCCGCTTGCTTTTCAATCTCTGATTGACATGAAGATGAAGCCTCGTCATCGTTAACCGTGGGTAAAAAACTTTTATAAGTTTTTTTTCAACCCCGGGGACAGTTGACAAACCCCGGGGATAAATCCCCGTCTAAAATAATCGAATCCCCGGAGCCCCGGGGACGGGGATCCCCGAGGTTGCAAGCCCTATGCTGCCGTCTTGATATAAATCGCCTATAGCATGTATAGTGTATAGTAAGCTGGGATAAATTGCTACTTTCACATATGAATGTGAATGTATAGTGTATTGTAAGCCGTGGATAAATTGCTACTTTCACATATGAATGGTGTTATGTGTAAATGAGTGCAAAATTGTTAAATCGGGACTTCTGGCAGGCCACAATACTGCACCATTTCTTCCAATCCACAGATATCCCAATTTAACATTTAACCAGTTAGTAACAATGCGAGAATAATGTGCAGGACAACCATCCTCCTGAAAAAACATTGTACGTCTGTAATTAATTTCTAAAGCATGAAGCCCATACTTATGTTATTTTGTTTTATCAGAAATAATGTTTATATAAAATTGTAACTCCAACGAAATAAACATTTTACACCAAAATAATAATGTTTATAATTTCGAAATGAAAAGAAACATTTTTATAACTAACTTGAATTTTATTATTTAACGCTTGCGCATCTATCAATTGTTTCCATAGTCTACTTCTTGAATAGTTCGGAAATGAAAAGTAAAAAATAACGATAATTTAATTATTTATAAAAATAACTATATCAAGTGGTATATCATTAGAATAGTTGAAAAAGCGCCTGTTTTATAAAGTCATGGCCAACTATGGTTTCCATTAGAAAAAACTCAACTTTGTCTCAACTCAAAAATTATAGCTTTAATAAAATAATCGGTTAGATTGTTTTATTAAGCACATAATTACCTACAACTTTTTCCTTTACACATTTTTTCCAAAGTCAATAATAACAGATCCATAGGCACGGAACCAAATATTCTTTCCCCATTTAATCGTTCCTCTATCTCCACTAGTTTCCGAGAACCCCATACTAAACATCCGAAAAAACTCACCCTATATATATATATATATATATACTCAACGCTGTGATTGTTGCAATCCAGGTTCGAACCCTAGCAGGGGCACTTTTCGCCTATTGCAGCCTGAGCGTAGCGAGGGCTGCAAACTTGGCTTGGTAGAGTAAATCCCGCTTCCTTTCCTTGTAATGTAATATACTATTCACAATAACAAGACATTTGTCAAACGACGGATTAATAAATAAACACCGGCTGTTACTAAAGTTGAAGAATGAACTAAAGATGGTTTTTATGGACAATGCTCAACTTATTTTTATTATTTCTGAGGTGGATTAATATTCCTTTGCGATTTTTCTTTAAAATTAATAGGGGAGCTAAAAATTACACATATTTAATTTTACATGTTAAATTCCTATGTTCACCTCTTATTCCAGACTCTTGGTATAATAGGGCTGGCCGTAATGTATGGAAAATAATAGGCTAATGTTTTAAACAAGCATTGATTTGTAAACTATAATACAAACTAAAAGAAATTAGATTATTATTACTTATATATGTTTATTGACCAAAAATGCAAGTGTAATATAGTTATTATAAGATATAGTTATTTTGCCACACCACTGAACCATAAGGTTTTGTGAAATATTGACATAAATAGTGTCGACTTTCAATTGCATCATCAGTTGGTCTTCCTTGAAGATGATTATTTCTATAGTTGGAGTTTAAGATATTCACTGTCAATGTTTTTTCAGGAGATATAGTAAAATCAATGTGTTCATTAGTTTTGATAAAGTTTTCCAGTTCACAAGCGTCTTTGATAATTTTAACAACTTTATCCACTGAGCTAGACATAGGAGTTTAGAATACACGAAATTTTGACACAAACATGCCGAAAGAACATTCTATGATTTTTTGCCCTCGAGATAACGAATAATTAAATATTTGGCGATAATTGTTTAGGGTTCGTTGATTAATTGGTCTTATTATATTTGTACTAAGAGGAAATCCTTCATCAGCGACAAAATAATAGTGAAATGAACGCCCAAATTTCTCTTCGCCGGCCAATGGCGATGGCTTTGGAATGTTCAAAGTATTGTTTGAAAGTGCTAGACCTAATCCAGAATTTTTAAACACCCCCGAATCATGATTTCTGCTGTAATCACCAACATCAATACTTGTAAATTACCCATTTGCATTGGAACATGCCATAAGATGAATGGAAAAATACTCTTTATAAGTAAAGAACGAAGATCCGGTATTTGACGGTTTTTTAATGCAGATATGTTTACTGTTTATGGCACCTAAGCAAATGGGTAAATTCCAAATTTCCATAAATTGTTTTGAAATGTGTAACCATTCATTTGTTATCAGTTTCTTCATGTATAAAGGCTGTAAAACTTGCCAAATGGCATCACAGGTTCCTCAACAATTTTTTCAATAGTCGTTTCACCTCTCATAAATACATAAGACATAAATGATGATCCAGTGCCTAAATACCTGCAAACAAAATAAATACAATATTTATAACGTAACCTACATATGTTTATGTAGGTAAATACGTTATAAACAATATATGAGCCATTGTCGGAAGGAAGGTTGTCCCTTGTATATTTCTGGACTCTTCTCAATTTAAAAAAATTGACTTACCCCACTTTCAAAATCAACGCTCATATTATGCATCTTACAGGTAATGACTTACCATTACCACCAGTAACCAAGTGGAAAGGAATACGTTCGGCATACATTCGCAGTATAAATACCAAATCTAAAAGACGTTCAGGTGCAGGTCTTAAATGGAGTATTACTTAGCCGAATACTTGAGATTTTTGAACCCATATACTGACCCATATATCTGAAAACAGTAATGCCATCGCTGAGGAAGCTGAATCTGAAAACAGCAACCATGGCATCCCTGAAAACAGTAACGATGACATTGAGGACTCATATTTACAACATGAACTTCTGCCACCATCGGGTACATCTGATACTAACATTAGTATAGAGCAATAAGGGAAAGTTTTACAATCGATCCAAATGAATTCGCCATCTCATGAGTCCTTTAATACAGTCAAGCTCGCGGTAGAACTATCTGCCCAAAATAAAAATAAAAAGACGACCTAAAGTAGTGTAGACAAATGCACTATAGATTATTTTAACCAAAAAAGGAAAAAATGGAAATGAAAACAGAATTATCACAGAAAAATCCATGTGAATTATTTCTTTTGAGCTTGCTCCCTCATGTTAAATCGGTAACGGCACTTAAACAAATGACAGTTCAAAAATGAGTTTTTGATCTAATAGAAAAATTAATTCCCCGAGTCAGAATAGATTGTAACGTCTAGCTATATCCATCATTAATCATCGGCCAATCCATACACAGAACCAGAACATCAGCAATATTATTAATGATGACCTTGACAAAATGCTTTAAAGTAAAAATGAACTTGCCTTGATGTTATTAATAATCGATCTTCAACGTATATTGCTACTCTGAATTTTGTATTTTTTTGTTGTTATGAATGGCCTAACTAGGTCTAACTATAATTTCTATGTGACTTGAGACATTCGATGATAAAAACAAAGAACGAATAAAACTTTTCTTCGTCATCGTTAAATTCTTTAATCTCTCGAAACTTTGAAATTACCAAAACTAGATACAGATCATTATAAGGATGAACCCAGTAACGCCGTCTTTTACTATTTCTAATTAATTGCCACATTAATAAATCATCTTCGTCGGATTACGTCGATGACGATGACATGATTGCGAATGAAGTGAAAACCGTGCAACAAATGTGGTGGTGCCAGTGTGCATATTTTCACTACCAATTTGTCTCCACATTTGTGATAAAAAAATGTGTCTACCTAAAAAGTAAAATGTACTTTTCAGAATGTATTTCAGATGGAAATTGCTTTTTGAGCAGATGACAAAAAGATATGAAGAAGTATTGGGGCAGCTTTTGAAATGTATATTGGCCATATAGAAAAGTGCTAGCCGCAGAAAAATTAAAACACCTTTAAAAAGTTCTGAAGTTGATCCCCGAGGATGCAAAGGCTTTTTACAACTTTTTGTCAACAATAGACTCCTTAGCATTTAAAGACTATATTAACGGGTTTGGCGAAATGAATGACTTTAAACTCAAAATCACGTAAAAGGACATTGATTGACACACTATTCGCAATTAATAAAAAATGAGTTAAGCCACAATTTAATGTATTTAACAGTATTAGAAATTAGTTTCTAGAAATCAGTTATCCGTTTACCTTTTACGGTGTTGGACATGTTTACATTTTACTTATTGTACATTTTATTTGTATATTATATTCTGCTTGCATATCGTATTGCTGTTTTTATCATATTCTTCCACCTCCTTCTGTCTTGGGCCATTGTTTTTATGTCTCTCCATTCAATCTACCTTCTCTCGGTTGCCTCATGCACCTGATCTTGCCACTTTTTCCTCGGTCTTCCTTTTCTATTTCTTCCCTGGACTTTTACTTCGAATATTTGTTTAGTGATTCTGTGATCTTCTAATCTATGTATGTGACCCAACAAGTTTAGTTGCCTTTCTTTTACTATTGTTACTATTGGATTTAGTTGTAACGTGTATTATTTCGTTCCTTATTTTGTCTTGTCTGGTTACTCCTTTAATCTTCCTTAAAAACCTCATCTCCATGACAGTGATTTTACTCTTGCTCCTCTGTGACAGCTTCTATGCATCACATCCATACGTCTTACGACTTTTCTATACACTTCCGTTTTTATGGCTGTTGCGATTTCCTTCTTTATCAGGAAGTTCGTTCGTAGCATATTATAGATTCTGCCCGCTTTATCCATTTTCTTGTTTATATCGTGTTCAATTTTCCCATTCTCATCTATGATTTTTGCCTAGTATTTGAATACTCTTACTTGTTCCACCGGCTGTCCCTCTAGTTCTATTTGTGGTGTGCTTCTTTTGCTACTATAATCATCGTCTTGGTTTTCTCGACATTTATTTCCATATTGACTTTCTTCAGTTTCTCCCTATAGGTTTCTATGCTTATTTGAAGTTTTTCTTCGGTTTCCACTTAGTAATTGCTCTGTAAAAAAAATGGTGTATACATTGAAATAGTTATTTTTTATAATGGTCTAAACCAGAGGTCCCCAAACTTTTTTGTCTCAAAGACCACTTGCCATGTTTTTCAGGATAGACCCCCTGTTTACCTGATTTTGTTTTTTTTTTTTGCAAATACATCAACTTCAAATGTATTTTTGACAGCTGGTATAGTGCTACTCTCTTTGACAGATTTAAATTTCTAACTGTAGTGAAGTATAGTATGAAAAACTTAAAAATCATCTGTTAAGTTTTATACATTTATTCAAAATTCAAATTAAAACCAACCAAATTAAAATTTAGTATATGTTACATAAAATAACTACGCAAAGAATAGATGCTTTTAGTGGGAGGGATGAACCTGATGCTCTAATAATAAATTTTCAACATTTGGTATCAATTTAGTTCAATCAATCTCAAATCTCCTCGGTTAATGATGTCCAGTCTGGTTATTTTTTTTTTTTTTGTTACGAGATTGGCAACTGCGCTGAAACCCCTTTCCACTAGGTATGAGGATTGAAAAGCAATTAAAAACTTTCTCGCAATATTCCATATTATGGGATAAGTAACAGGTAAGCGTTTTTGAAGCCAGAATTGCTGATATCCAATTCTAAACTGCACCTTAAGTTCTTCGTTAGTGCTTATTCCAATCAGTTCCTCTTGTAATATCACATCCGTTGCTTTATTGTCACCATATGAATTGATTATCCACTGAATAATCTGAATAGAGGGCATTTAAATGTTGAACGTAGGTAGAAACGTCGTCTTCCTGGCAGTTTGTCTGTGACAAATTGCTCAAATAAGCTCTGAAGTAATGGAGTTTAACTTTGTTTTGTCAGCATGGAATCTTGTTTGCTGCCAGCGTTTTCTGGCTCTGTGTTTTTTGACAATCATCTCCCTGATAGATAAATTGCAGTGAATATTGGGCCTGGAGGTTGAGGGTTCAGGTGTAGGTTTCCAGGTAGCTGATTGGACACGAATGTTAAAGTGTTCCACTGCCTCTGCAATGTCTTGGTCATTGTTGGTGAAGGTTGATGTTTATGGTCGATGCAATTTCATCTCTGTATTGTGTCCAATTTGTTCTATGGCTGTGCAGTCTACAGGGATTTGCCATTTTAGTTATATTTCTGTTTAGCGTTATCTCGACTAGGGAATGATCTGAGGAGTTGGTCAAAGCTTGATAAGCATGTTATGATCAATTTATGCCCTCGCACACGCCAAAGTCTAGTAGGTCCGGTTTTTTGTTTTTGTACGCAGTCCAATATGTTGGTTCTCCTGTTGAGACTACATGGAGGTGTAGTTTTTCGATTGTTTCGATCATAAACTCTGTATAAATTATAGGCAAAACCAGCCACATGACTTTTCCTTGACTTTACTTCTACTCTCCCTTTCCTCTTTGATAAGGAACGTAGCCCAGTATTGTTCTCGGAGATGGTGTGATTAAAAAACTTTTATTCACATGTTCGATGTAAAGGGGCGCCGCTTCTGGGGTGACAAATGTTTGCTCTGTGTCTCTTGTATACGATGGAGAGTGCCTTTCTCGAATCTCTTTACCGCAGCGCTTTTTGGTCGGGAAATATCTGCAAATAAAAACAAATCAGTACTCAAGTTCAAGTAATATGTATGCAAACTTACATTGTGCATTGCCAGCATTGTCAGGTAATGAAGGTTGATTCACTTCCGTTGTTGGTGCTGGTGATTCAATCACTAAAGTATTGCTGAGTAAATTTAGCCGTTGCTTGTTACTTCCTACTTCTTTCGGAATGGCAGACTCATCAGGCACAATGAGAAATTTTAGTATGGCAGCCTGACCGAAAGGTCCTTATAAATATCCCTTCCACACCCAGGCACATCACACACGAATCTGGTACATGGCATCTATATAAGACACAAGAACAATTAGACTATAAATTCATTTAAATGCTCCTCGTACGTACTATTTTAGAGGTTAAACTTTCACTGGGCGTCTTAAAAAAGATGAGAGATTAAATTTTCACAAGGCAAGGAACAAATATATTATACTACAGGGAGTCATTTTTATACATGGACATCATAAATGTGCTATGGCAACTTGGTAGGAAGAACGCAGTAAATTTTGAAAAATGTTCATCAGCGCCTCTGATAGCGGTCTTCCCCACTATAACTCGTCTCCTTTTCCCCGTTAGACTGTCAGGGCCCTGGGCAGTGCTAAGGAAATCAGTAGTTACATTTTATTTCTTTATGGTGGCAAACTTTTTCTAACTAAATTTGAAATCCTGTGCTGCTAAAAATATTTCCTTCTTTTTCTACTGTTTGAACTGAAGCCACTTCCACTAGATGTATTTTTTGCCTGTAGTATTTTAAATAAAAGCACTCAATAAATAAAATTCCTGTTCAATAAATTTCCTGTTTTACTGTTTTAAAACCTTTTCACCAAAAACTCACTTTATGTGCTTACCCAAAAAAGCCACTTTTTACTAAGCTTGTCAAGGGCATCAGAGTGGAGTTTTTTTTTTGCCCTTTTGAAAATTAACTATATTTATTTACTTTGTTTTATTTCTGTAAATGACCCTCACAGAGAGAATCGTTATAGAATCTGTTAAACTTTAATATAACATTCCATCAAAGACTGCTCATAGAAAGGTGAATTACTATTTTTTTTTTTTTTAATATTTCCTGCAAAATGGTGCCTCAAAGATATGTCACAAGCCTGGTATTCAATTAAAGCCTGATCATTAAAGGCCTCGTGGCACCAGTTATATACGTCTGAATCTAAATATTGCAATGTGTCCAGAGGTGGAGAAATGTATGCCTTCTCTGGTGACCACCATCCCACCTGTGAATTCTGTATTCTCGGCAGAGTGTCGCCAAAAATTGTAATGTATATGGGTGGTCTGTGAGCAAGAACCACGTATGTACTCTGTTTCTGACAGAGTCTGGTAAATTAGGACTGATTAAAGTTGCAGTCCCGGGCGGTACAACTTAGCGAGAGCATCGGATGCACAGCAGTCCTACTGACCTGTGATGTCAGTTAATCACTTGTCTATGCCAATTCATAGTTTGAATACAAACTAGCTGGTAAACATTCGGGTTTGTGTTGGGCTTCGCCAAGCTACACCGGCCAGACTGTACATGTCTTACTTGAGTAATATTACAGAAATAGTACAGTAATAGTACAGAATTTACTTGAGTAATGGATTATTGTGTTCCGTGATTTAATAATTACCAGTAGGAACCCCCGTGGCGGCACAATGTACATAATTCGGCACGTTTAATTTATTAACATTTTTATCTGCATGCAAAGTAATTTATGTTTGATTACATTATTTTGTAACCATTTCAATTAGGTATTGCACAAGGGAATGTTTTCTGAATATATTTGTGTTTTAGGTGCAGCAATTGCGTGAGGAAGAGAGCAGCTTAAGGGCGGAGAATCTGCGACTGAGAGAGGAGATACTAAGGTTGAAGCATGTGCCCGGCGTGCCCCAGCCGGGGCCTACCAAGTACACACCGGCCGTGCAGGAACAGCAAGCAGTGATGATGCGTTTCGCTTTAAGTGTAGTAATAGTCATTTTCGGAATTATACTCGGCAAGTTTGTGCTCTGAACCCCTTCTTGGCCGGCCCATACCAAAAACACACAAAAAAAGATAACCGAACAGCAAGAACATAAACCTGTACATTTGAATTACTTTCATTATATGTAAAGAAGAATATATATATAGATATATTTCGATTGTAAAATAAATCCTCGTCTAAATTATTACAGAGAAACAGAAACAATAATAAGGAAATTACCATGTATCTGCAAATTGTGTGTTTATTTTTGTGGGGGTCTGGCCGCGTTGCCCTCCCCACCACCCCATTCGGTGTCCTGTAGGTAGGCCGTACTTTTTTTTAATTTTGCAGCCGGATCGGATGCTACTCATGATTTGTGTTTCACCGCAGCATCCGCTCTGGACTGTTAGTGTAAATATTGAATCACCTGATGGGGGCCCTGGCGTACCTGGCAAGACCTCCCCCCCTACGGTGGGCACTTGTTAATATTAAATAGACGGTGGTTAATCAGCATAATAACTATTGGAGATTTTTAAAATTTTAAAGGAAAAAACTTTTTATCTGTGTACGTCCATGCTATTTTCAATTGTATTCCTTTTGCCTCGAAAGTCAATTGTTTTTATTCCTTTAGATTATTACATGCATTTTATTTTTTGGTAGACGCAATTATTCGCCAAGGTTCTGGTTCACAGTTTTCCTAGGTTGTAAACGGTCTGTTTGTTCATGTAGGTATAATTTTCGTTCTCTTTAGTCGTCTTCGTTCTTTTTTTTTTTTCTTTCTTTTTAGCATAGTTTTCCAGATTTGTGACTTTTTTCCAACGGGGTCGTATACGCCCCCAATTAGTTTGTAATTCTTTAGTGTTAAGGAACTAAAATGAGACGCGATGAATTCTGCGCTGCGCGCACCCCGCCTCTGCGGGGGCCCGTGCCTCTTAAATAAAATCCAATTGTTGAGTAGTGTTTGTAAGAAGCATTTAAGTAATTATGTAATGCGTAGAATTTTTCGTTGTTTACATCCAAAATGGTAGTGCTGCCTCACAAAGTAAAGACTTGTGTTCCCCTGGAGCACAACGAGAAACGAAGATCCCACAATGTTTATTTCTAAATGACCATAATCAGTAGTTTGCATTGTTATTAGGGTAAAAATGTGTTTCAATGCTTTCCGTTCAGATTGTTCATTAACTGGTTATGTTAATTCTTTCACTGTATCAATGAGTGCGATTGTTCAATAACAAGACGGGACATTACTGACTTGGCTTGGTGCGATTGTTTATATGTATTATAATTTAACACTTAATATGTTACGCTGTTAGCCAATAAGTGTAATTTCATTAAATAAACTACATATATATGAGTCGAATTTTAATTTAGGTTGTTGTGTTTGTAACACCACTGCACAATTAGCTTTTAATCCAATATCGCCTTGAACAAACAACACAACATTGCTAATTGAAATTACATCTCACAATAGATCCACTGACTGCTAGTAAAGTAATAATTTTATTTACTAAGCAACTTTCCCCAGCCGCCGTTACAGAGTTTTTAACGTAGAGTAGAGTACAAATTTATTTGATACAATGCACTATCAATAATATACTATACATTGTACCTTCTTTTACAACTACAGTAGAGTATCTATAATCCGAACTCATTGGGACCGAAGGTGGTTCGGATTGTCAAATATTACTGCTAAATAGTTGAAAATTCGTTTATTTGATACAAAAAATAAAACACCTGCATGCCTGAACTCAAATGCAATTTATTTCTGTAAACTCAAAAATAAAATTCAAATTCTTGATAAAAAATAAGTATGTAGATACACGATTCTAGATAGCTGATTGCATTGATAGCGTGGAATTTAATGTCGTGCTGTGGATACACTTTTGAACACTTGTTTTTTTTTTTTTTTTGTTTGGATAATTTCAGATTGTGGTAGTGATACATTTACAATAAGCACTTACACCAGATTTTTGTTTGGGTCTCATTTTAAGCACATTTTAAGATGTTTCAACTGGTTATATTTATTACTAGGGATGGGAATTTAGGTAAAAACCTTTTTTTACATAGCAAAATTAAGTATGTTCCGATTATACCGAAATTCGTTTTGAAAAGAAAGCTTTAATATGACACTAACTTAATTTTACCTATTTTTGACCTTTATGTTAATTTTACCTATTTTTCATTTATGTCACCTAATTCAGTAATTTTAACAACCTTTTTAGTTTTACTTGTTTAATTTGATGCACATAATCTATAATTTTAATGACGAGGCTCCAGGGGGCATGCCACTGTTCGTCAAGTCAATCCTGGCGGCACCTTAAAGCCTCGTTAACATTTGGAAAGTATATTGACGGAAAGTACTTGCCGCTAGTAAACTTCCTGCTAGATGTGTGTCTACACATTAGATAGTTTACTTGATGAGTATACCGATACAAATGGCTTCAAGAGCGGTAGCAGTGATTATAAGATTCACTGGCGGTAGTGAGACTTCTGTCAAAGTAAAAGCTGTTGGTATTGCAGAATATTCAATAGAAAATAAATAAAAAAGAAGAAACGAAAATGGTATCTGCCTTGGAAAACCAAATAAGCTTTGGCTGATATACATTATCTGTACCACTTTTTTGGATTTCAAAACTATATTTAATTCTGTTTTTACTAGTGTCTTAAGAATGGTCATCTCAATTTAAAGAAAAATAACAAATTATCCTTTTTCACAACGACATTTATTTCTCTAGATGTACATTTCAACCACCACGTGGTCATCTTCAGTAGACATTTGTACTCACTTTGGTTAAATCAATGTTTTCAAAACATTCTAGTTCTTTCAATTCTTGTAAAAGACGGTCAAACGCAGTATTTCTCTTTAATTGATTCATATGATTTTCCATTCTTATATTCCACAATATATCGTACTTTTCAAAAAGATATAAAAATGTTATTATTTGAACACTGTTCCACTTCATATTTAAATATTTACTCCTGCAACGTGTTAGGATACTGTTTACACGCATATAACTACAAGAATGGACGGGAAAGTTGGTCAGTAAACTAGCCGGGTCCTCAACTTCGGTTGATACTTTCCGGAAAGTAGAAACTAAGACGTTTTTCTTGTTAAAGCCTCGTTTACATTTGGAAAGTTTACTGACGAAAAGTACTTGCCACCAGTAAACTTACGATGTGTAAACAAGAAAAACGTCTTTCACGAAAGAAACTAAGTAAGAAAGTATGACATTTTTCTTATTTACACATCGTAAGTTTATTGCCAGCAATTACTTTACGCCAGTAAGCGTTTTACGCTTGTGTTTTTTTGAGATTCCATCTTTAAAATTCATCTTTTAAAATGCCTAAAGCCAAACAAAAAACTTGAACTATTAAAAAAGTGGGTGAAAGGAGGCGAGAAAACATTTCATATAGACGATGGCAGTATGTTTTGCAGATCTTGTTCAAAAATTGTAAGTACGAAATTTGATATTAGGTTATGTTTTAAAGTTAATTTGTACTAATATGTAATGTATGTAGGTAGGTGTTCTGCGAACAACAATCTCATTTAATACAACATGAAGCTGGCAAAAAGCAAAACAGAATATAAACAATAATAAAAACCAATTGCAATTGCAAATTGCAGATAACAGTTCTACCTATTCACACACTTCTAGCTTCTAGCTGTCGGAGAATTCCCCACGCACTCAGGTGGACGCTCAACCTTACTATATGCATTAATAATAAAATTAAAAAATATTATAGACGTCAGCTACTGTTTTTAATTAAAAACTAAAAACCTAAAAACCCAAAATCTTACCTATTTTCCATTTTTTTACTACATTTTAACCTAACTATTTCTTGATTTTTAACAACCTAAATTCCCATCTCTATTTATTACATTAATTAATATGGGTGTCCGCTTTCAAAAGCACACGTATGGAAAACAACAATGTTTTTAAAGAAAGAAAACAATAGAAAATAGTTAATAATACATTTCTGCGAATTCCTGCTCTAATTTTTTGCACAGAAAATGTTTTGGCATTAATGGAACGAGAAAACTGTTGCACATCTAGTGATATTAAATATTGTTTTTTTTCCAATTCGCATTATTAAAATGCTCATTCGAAAGAAACTAAGTAAGAAAGTATGATATTTTTATTATTTACACATCGTAAGTTTATTGCCAGCAATTACTTTACGCCAGTAAGCGTTTTACGCTTGTGTTTTGTTTGAGATTCCATCTTTAAAATTCATCTTTTAAAATGCCTAAAGCGAAACAAAAAACTTGAACTATTAAAAAAGTGGGTGAACGGAGGCGAGAAAACATTTCATATAGACGATGGCAGTGTGTTTTGCAGATCTTGTTCAAAAATTGTAAGTACGAAATTTGATATTAGGTTATGTTTTAAAGTTAATTTGTTCTAATATGTAATGTATGTAGGTAGGTGTTCTGCGAACAACAATCTCATTTAATACAACATGAAGCTGGCAAAAAGCAAAACAGAATATAAACAATAATAAAAACCAATTGCAATTGCAAATTGCAGATAACAGTTCTACCTATTCACACACTTCTAGCTTCTAGGTGTCGGAGAATTCCGGACGCACTCAGGTGGACGCTCAACCTTACTGTATGCATTAATAATAAAATTAAAAAATATTATAGACGTCAGCTACTGTTTTTAATTAAAAACCTAAAAACCTAAAAACCCAAAATCTTACCTATTTTCCATTTTTTTACTACATTTTAACCTAACTATTTTTTGATTTTTAACAACCTAAATTCCCATCTGTATTTATTACATTAATTAATATGGGTGTCCGCTTTCAAAAGTACACGTATGGAAAACAACAATGTTTTTAAAGAAAGAAAACAATAGAAAATAGTTAATAATACATTTCTGCGAATTCCTGCTCCAATTTTTTGCACAGAAAATGTTTTGGCATTAATGGAACGAGAAAACTGTTGCACATCTGGTGATATTAAATATTGTTTTTTTTCCAATTCGCATTATTAAAATGCTCATTATGTATATTTAATATCATCGTTAAGACTACACTTTAATCAAATGGGTGAATAAAATGTTTACATTTTCACTTTATTCACAGTAACTATAACGTGAATAAAGTTTAAAAAAAGGTAAATTCGCACTATCCTTGAAATTTTCATTGTCACCTGACAAATGTGACACGTCATGCAAATTCTTCAATTCTGATAACGAATTAGAAAAAATCTTGTATGATACACGTGAAATAAACTATTTTCTACGTTACTATATTTAATAACACGAATAATTACCTTAAAAATAATTTAATATCGCTAGATACGCAATAAGTTCCTCGTTTTATTGATGCCAAAAATTTTCTGCATGCTAAATTGGCGAGCAGGAATTCGCAAAAAGCTAATATGTGATTGATGGTTTTTCTTTAATATACACTTTGATAGTACGAAAAATTAAATTTGGTGGATTTAAATGGTTCAAAATGATATACAGAAAGGGGATACTTAAATTTCATTTCCAGAAAAATATTTATGGATTTTTGTAAAGGTAATTTGAAGACAAATTCAATGATACCTTGTATGTGGGGTATTATTGTAAAATATTGTAATGAAATAATAATGAAAAGAAATATTTGCTGTGATATGGATTAACATAAAAAAACAAGACAATCTAACAACAAAATAAACTACATATCTCGCAAAAACAAACGACAATATCAATAAAGTTGTAAATGACAAGCACTGAGACTATAATGTTCAATGTTCAAATTGATTTCCACCTTCGTTAAAACAAAATTCAAATCTAGACATAGGATTTCTAGTACAATTTGCTCGCATTATATCTGCAATAATTGTTCGATAAGTGGCTATTATTTGATTCTACAAATCTTCCAGATCTGTAGGTGGGGTGCTACATGCGACGTCCTTTAAAGATCTCAAAAAAAAAAAACTGAAGGTGTAATATCGTACCATTTCGTCCACTCCATCATCCCTAGAAAGTACCATCAATATAATTGGTGATTTGTTGAGAACAGTGAGGGGGTGCAACGTCCTATTGCCACCACATCATTTCTCTCTCGTTTAAAAGTTAACACCAGTCAATGTACCTTGGTAAAAGCAAGGACCAATAACACGGATCACTGAATAAACCACACCCTACATTTGCTCCCCAAATTTGCTGAAAGTGAGTTTCTTTCGTCCAATGCGGATTATCAGGAAACCAATAATGATAGTTATGCCGGTTAACAGTGGCATTGTTGTGAAATCGACTTTCATTACTCCTTAAAATTTAATGTAAGTAACTTGGATCATGTTCGAGTTTGTGTTATATTTTATTCTTAACTTGACAAAGGTATTATTGTTCGGCATTATACGATTCGGATATCTAACTATACAAATCTACCGGAAAAGAACCACTGTATTTTTTTTTTCTAACTTGAAGAAAGTATTTTTGTTCTGCATTATAGGATCTCGAGGGCATCTACTGTTTTTGCAGCATTCTCCCTGGATGAGGAGCATCTTACACTTAATTGGACTTAATTCTTGACTTAACATCAACATTTGATATTTTGTAGCGTTTTTTTTTTAAATGTCACAAGATATTTATTTCTACTATAAAAATACATAGGATATAAGTTCTTACGCATAGTATAGTGGTATAGTGGTCTTCTGGTGTTTCTGTCCTTCGTTCTTCACCTCGAGATTTGTGGATTTGCTCCTCTCTCGGGCTGATAGTATTGAAGGATGTTTTCTTTTCTCTGTTTTTTTGTTTAAATTTGTTTATTCATTAGGTTTTTGATTTTTACTTTGAAAGGTATGTATTTTAGTTTTCTTATCTGTTCGTCTAGTTTGTTATATGTATTTATTGTTTTCGTTGTTAGGTTTTATGTATATTTTGTTGTTGTAAATTTTTCTGTTCCTAATTAGGATTTTCTTCTTGTATTGTGGTGATGAAATTGTTTATTGTGTGTCAGTGTCATGTTGTTTTTATTTGGTTGTTTTTTACAATATATATTATCATTCGTAGGTTGTTTAGTTTTACATGTTTCTCACGTTCAGTTGTTTTGTTTTCATATATAGATCAGCAGTGCTTGTTCGTCGGTCTAGATTATATAGTCTTTTTAATATTATATTCTGTTGTGTTTGGAGTATGTTTAGGTTATTTTCCGTTGTGTTTCCCCATATGTTGCTAAGATAGTTATTTTGTGATGTAAAGAGTGCATGATATACTTCTTTCTTTCTCTCTCCTGGTATATACTTCCTGATTTTTACGATTGCTGCGATCGTTTTGGATTTAATTGTTTTAATTTTTTCTATATATTGATCCCATTTCAGATTATTTTGTATTTTCAGTCCTAGATAATTGATTTCTTTTATTTGTTTTATTCTTGTTTTCTTGATCGTAATGTTGATAGCTTCTGTTATTATATCATTTGAGAATATCATATATTCAGATTATGCTTCATTTATTGTTAACAAGTTGTTGAAAAACCATTCCTCCAACAGTTTTACATCTTCATTTATATTGTCTTGTATTTGTTTGTAGTTGTTACCCGTGTAGACTATACTCTTCATTCACGATATTTTTGCGTCAGGGTAGTCTATGAGTACCTAGTAATTTTGTTGGTATTGTTTTGGAAATAACTGAATTCCCCAATGGAACTTGTCATTTTTTTTTAGGTTAAGTTGTTTTCAATTTGAGGTTATATTTTTAAATAACATTGTTGCCAGATGTAAAGTTTAAATTATTAGAGATGAAAATGGAACGGCAGGAAAGAAAATGAAAAATAATGCATTGAAAACATTCAATTCATTGCAATTTGGACTAGGATTGTGTGGAGACTTAGGTATGCCAATTTGTATTAAATGCTGCCCTAAATTATAAATTTGACAATATGGTAGGAAGCAAATGTCTAATAGACATTGACACAAAAAAATAATTATCTTCCGTTGCATCACTGAATCAGTTTGTCAAATATAACAAAAGAAAACCCAGCCAACTCGGTTGCAAAAAGGTCGTGAACGCTGTAAACAGTGTCGACTGCATATATCTATCTATCTATCTATATATATATATATATATATATATATATATATATATATATATATATATATATATATATATACAGGGTGGCCCATCTATCCTCGCTCAGACCATTGCTGCTGGTCTCTTTTTTGAATAGATCTCCCCGTACATTTTTTCAATGTTTGAATCTGTTTCATGAAGGCTACACAAATCATCTCTATTTTCAGGGATCGGATGCAACGTTGCCAAGTTATTCACATTTTAATCAAATTTAACGAAAAATCATGGACATGGAAACATATTCAAGAAAACCTTATTATAAGAGATTAATAAAAGAATCTGCGTATGCAAGTACTGAAGCAATGTGCCAAAACATACACAATATTTTGAGTCACCTAGAATACACAGGATGTTCTGAAACAACGATACAAATTTGCTATCTTCAAATGGTGAATACTCGTGGAACACCCTGTATAAAGCATCATATTCTGAATGCTCATCTAATGAGCTATTCAATGGTAGCATTGATTAACTAAATACATATAGATACGCAACGAGGTCTGAACGGTGTTAAGCGATGAAAGTTCTCGCACCTAGTTCGCGCTACCAGTATCTGAGAACTCACCGAGCGGTCGCCCGCGGTGGGGGCAAAACACTTTACACTTCCAATACGACTGCGGACCGGCGACGTTCTGCGAGCTCCAAACCGTTGCGTTGTTTGCGTGTATTTTTGTGTATTTTCAAAACAAATATGAGTACAGTCGCTTATATTTGTGTGTACAATAATTGTTGTAATGACAACCGAATAAACAAAGAGATAAGCTTCTTTCGATTTCCAGTGATAGATTTCTCGAGGACAGAGGAATGGAAGAAAAATTGCGGGAATATAAATATAGTTTATATGACAAATGATAAATTGACAAATAAAGTTGTGTGTGAAAATCATTTTTTGCCGACAGACTAGTATGTAATCGACGAAAATTGTTGAGAAAAAATGGAAAAAATCAACAAGATACGTATTTAATATAGAAAGAATATTTCACGGCGTCAACATAAATTGGCGGATTTTTCTTGAATTCTGTTCTTGACGATATTTTTTCTAATTTATCTACCTACAAAATAAATCAAACGTATATCTAATACCATAATTACTATGTGATAAATAGGGCAACCAAAAATATGACGTGATAAAACTAGTTGCAATTTTGGGATATATGGGGATCTATTATGTAGTGATGGGCATAATCGAATGATTTTAATAGTCGAATTATGCCAATACGAATGATGGCAATAATCAAATTATAATTCGAATTATGAATTCTATTTGAAATCATTCATAATTCGATTTTCACTAATGATAAGTATTGCGAATTATTTGAGCACACCGCAGTTATTCCTTTGTTTGTTTTACCGACACAAACGAAATGTGCCGACGCCGACCGCCGCGGTTGGTTTGGCGGTAGCCCTTGTTTATTTTTTTATGACAGTTTCTTTACATGTATATCTCTTTGATGTGCCGCCCGCATCGGTTCGACATACATATATTCTGGATGTTTTTTGGCCGTTCTCAGTTTGGCTGCATTGGCGACAAAACAATAAGAAATATGTACAGGCGTCCTGAAAAATTTCCGGATTAAAAATTAATTATAGCGAACCTAACCTTACAAACCTATCTATTTTTGGGGACAAATTCTAGAATTTCTGCGACATGACCCGGGCGCCGCACACTGTGGCGGATGGGGAATCTGACTTTACTAAATTAATAACTCAGTAATGTGAATTAAATAATTAATTTTTATTTTCGATTAACCAACTAAAATGTCTATATTTCTGTTTTCAGTACGAAAATATATATTTTTCGCGCAGACGACACTACGGGAAAGTATTGTTTTCGTGAAAATTTTCAAACCCGAGATTTCAACTGATATATCAGTTTTGGGGTTCCACGAGTCCATTAAAACGGTTTTTGAAAAATGTCTGATCTTCTATGTGTGTGTGGATGTATGTGTATGTGGATGTATGTGTATGTGTGTGTGTTAATTTGTGGATGTGTGTGACAACTTATTTGTGTACACGATGTGAAAAACGGCTCAAGATAATTGAATAAAATTTTGAAATCAAGATTTTTAGAACAAAATCTACCTTTGAAAAGGTTTTGCAAAAGAATCGACAACCGGAAGTGGGTGTTTAATCTTATTATTTTGTTTTGTTTTTATCAATAGCTTAGAAAATAGTCAAAATATCTGAAAAATATTACAATAAAAGTTGAAGACTATCTTAAACTGCACATCTTTTGTAGAAAACAAAATTTCATAGCACTCTTGCTTTTCGAAAAAAAACTTCGCTGAAATCTAATGTTTACCATTTTATACATTTTGTACAATTTGTTTATCAATAATTTAGTATTTTGTCTTTTATTTATATTTTAACTTTTCATTCCTATTAATATGGAGAAAGTCGCGTGTTGCCCACATCAGACTTTTTATTTTGGTTATTCCACTTACAATATGGTTCATATTGTATTAGTATATTATTCAACGAGCGCGTAATGATGGCTATTGCCCACGAAGATGAAATTACAGCACGAGGCGCGCAGCGGCGAGTGCTGTAATCATCTGAGTGGGTAGTAGCCATTGCGCGCGAGTCGAATACTATACTTTATCTACAACAATTTTAACAATGCACCTAAATTGTAAATTTAATTTTTATGGGTACCGTAATTAATTGAAACATTCTTGCAATTGTGGAAATTAATGACTGGAGTTGAATTTAAAACGAAATCATAATTCTTGTGGATGGTCGTATTTGTACTACTGCTACTTATTGTTGAGCTTGTGCTAGTAGAAGGCTTGTTACTTTTGCTAATCTCTTTTTCTATAGCTTTTCCTCTGGATAACTTGCTGCTTATATCGTCCTCTATATATCCCTCAGCTACAGTAGTGGATTTCCATCCACCGAGCTTTTTTACCGCAGTGATATCACCGCCTCCGCTGACACAAATCGTTGCAGAAGATCTTCTAAGTGAATGGCCTGTATATAATTCGGGATCTTTCAGATTTAGAAATGTAACAATTTGTTTTCCTGTTGCTGATATCTTATTAATGCCTACTTTTTGAGCAGTACATTTCCCATTCTGGTAATTCAAAAAAAATGAGTTGCATTTAGCAGTCGGTGGTCGCATATTAGTGTATGTTTTGCAGATTTCGTAAAATTCACCGGACACAGTAAATGACCTTGTAGTTTTAGTTTTTGTAAAGGGAATGTTTACTATTAGCGCTCCATTATAGTCTCGTATATCTTCATTTTTTATAGCATGCAACTCATTGCATCTGCAAGCTCCCATTAGTCCCATGATTAATGTTACCTATGCAAAATACAGTTTTGTTAGAGAACATTGAAATTATGATTTTAAAAATACAAACCTTTGTTAAAAGAAATGAGTGGTTCGGAGCCTTGGTAATAAATTTGTTTACTTCTTCCGGTGTAAAAACTTTGGCTTTTTTTGGGCGATGACCCTCAGCTTGACGCTTTAAGAATGACTGCAACTTCATATAATTTTCCAGATGAATATTGTGGTAAATATTCAGCGTGCTTCTTAGCATAGAGTAAAAAGCCCATAAAGACGACGACTTATACGTTTTTGCCAATTCGGTGAAGTAAACCAGGATGACGTTTTCAAAAAACGAAGACGTTTTTTTCTTCGTTTGCCATATCATGAAGTTCTTATATGTCGTATCATATTTACCTTTCGATTTTTCCGGCAACAACTTTTCAGTAGCAATTTTCGCTTGTTCCAATATCTCTGGAGGCGTTAAAGAGATTTCACTTTCATCGGACATGTCTCAATGAAATTAACACGATGAAAGAACTTCGAAACGCAAAACACAAGTGACATTGACAGTGACAGCGATTGCTTGTCATGGAATAATATTATTCAATTATGCTGTCATCATTACTCAATTTATGAAAGTAACACATGCCGTTATTTGTCAAAAATATACAAGTAATGTAAATGTTACTTAATAGTTGTAGATAAAAATATATTTACAATTACAATAAAAAAAATAAAAGTAACTTACGGCTTTTATCGTTAGATATGAAATTAGAAATATGTCATTTCTAAATAACAGAAACAAATATAAATTTAAAAAAAGTATATGTAGCAAGCATGTAAGCATAAAAACAAAACAAAACTTATATTAGTCGCGTTCATTTGAATCCACGCTATCTTCTGTCTCACAATCTTTATTTACCAAAAGATCTATCACTTCCGGACAAAAAGTAGAAGTTTCCTTCGTACTTCCACTGTAGATACTAATTACAAGATCTGATGATATAATCAATCTGTTTAATATATCAGTATTAGTATCTTTCCGCGAAGTTTTTCTGCTGAAAATTTGTCGATAGTTTCTATAATCTTTATTTTTAGCCTCTTGAGCCTCTTAATTTTCTTCAAATTACATGTGATTTTCGCCGCTTGTGCGCCAGATTTGGCGCCACCTACCCACGATGACATTTAAATGTCACACAAAAATCTAATCAGAATATGATTTCTAGGAATATCCCGGTTTTGAAAATAAAATATATGGGATCCGTATTGATTGTTTGGCCCGGTATTGTGAGCCCTATAGTTACGGTAATCGTAGTTTGTGGAAATTGAAATTCCCGCTCGTAGGTAGCAGCGCAACTGCGGGCTAGCAAAATTTTTACAAATGCGCATGCCATATAGAGCGACATTTGTCGCTTCATATCAAGCAGATCATGGTTCATTATATATTTGTATAGTTATTTATAACACAAATATAAATTAAAGATTTCTTTTTCGAAAATCCAAATATGTTGGGAGTTCCGCCTTGAAAGTGTGCAAATTCTAAACAAATTTCTACATGTACTCACACTAACGCATATACGTACTAACCGACATACACATACATACTTTTATATGTGACAAAAATTTGTTACCGATTACAGAAAATAGGCGTATGAACTTGTATAATAGTAATCATGTCAAAAACTTGCGAAGGGGAAAAAATTATAACTTTTAAAATTGCAGGCTGACGCACCTAAATTATATCTATTTTTTTTAAGGAATGTTCAACCTTTCTTGTTCATAAGTTTAAAAAGGTGTATCGATTGGAACTTTTGAAATAATCTACTTTGAAATTTAATTTCACTCAAATTTGACAATATGCGATAAAATAATATTTTTTTGCATTTCACAATTCCTAATTGAATTTATAGTTATGCATTGTTAACAACTAATGTTTGATAAAAAATGTTTTATATTAACTTTTGCTCTTTTACTTTTTATAGGGTTGCAATAAATTAATGAAAATGCAACAAAAACCTGTTAAAATAGCTACTTATTTCAAATATTTCAACTATAGAGCCTTATCCCAGCCACGAAAGTAAACATATTGACTTTTTTTAAGTGGGATCATAAACTTCAAACATATTTGATCAATAATTTATTTTATTTATAATGAATTGTTTAATTTCATTTTTCGATTAAAGTAAGGTCAAAATGCCCGTCCGCCACAGTGTGCGCCGGCGCTGGGATATTGGTGGACATGATTTTACCGAATGATTTTAGACCGAATGATAATCCGAATGATTTTCACTAAGGATAATCGGAATGATTTTATCGAATGATAATCCGAATGATTTATTTTCACGAATGATAATTCGAATGATTTTAATAATCGAATTATTCCGAATGATACCAATAATCGAATTATTCGATTATTATAATTCGAATTAGCCACTAGAAACTATTATGGTTAGTTTTTAAAATTAATTTCATATTATACAGGGTGTTCCAAAAGCCTTAAAAGTATCAAAGTTGTGATTTTTTAGATAGAACCCCCTGTACAACTATTTATATTTGAATATTAGGCCTATTATTTTAGGCTTTATAAATCCGTTTAGTTTTTGAAATTCGCTCTAACCGTTCAGAAGTTGTTTTTTTTATGCGTTTGCAGGCACTTATTAAAAAAAAATCGCAGTGTACTTCGAACTGCTTGGGGTATCTTTTGGCGGCAAGATTATTTATTCGGATTGTGGCATCACCTTGCTGTGACACATTAATTTTGGTAAACTTTGAAGGGCCATAACTTAATATTTTTAAATGACATACCCTATAACTTATAATATTTTATAACTAAGACGTATTCTGCGTCTCATTTTACATCTTTTACTTGTATACTGTGCCGATTTCAAAGATACCAGTACCTTTTCAAATAGTTATGAACAAATCAAATAAATAATATGTGTCTATTCTGTAAAACATGCTTTATCACATAGACCAGGAATGGCCAACTGAAATCAACCAGGGGGCCACTGAAAAAAAAAATATGATGGGGACGGACGAGATGGAATTGAACAATTGAACAACAAGAAGCGGAGTCGCGAAAGGGATAGAAGCGCCGCAGCCTTTGTTTCTGAAAGGGGGCGTGGCGAAATTAAACTCTTTTTTTATCATTGATGCATCATATTGCTTGTTTAAAACATCGTGTAGCGTGCATAAAACAGGCTTTCAAAAACGCGCGTTTCCTGTAAAGGTTTCCATGGATACAAAACAAATAACGTCATAAAATCAAAACTGACGCCAAATTGAAAGATTGTTACATACGATATTCAACACTTTGACAACCAAGGCTAGAACGATTGCATAGTATCAGCCGCCATGTTAGCTAGTTATTTATTCAGTATCTTAGCAACGATACTAAAACTGTACGGCAAAATCGACGGCACATCAGATAGAAATTATAATTACAAATGTTTAGGCCAATTTACGGCATCAATGATAAAAAATAGCGTAAAGTATGCGTGGATATCTGGCCTTTCAAGCACTCACTCTATTCAAAAAACCTCCCCGCCTCCCCGCTGCGCGGGGAGCGACGGGTCGGTTTTTTGAAAAACGTTCGTGCTTGAAAGGCCTTGATATCCACTTATACTTTAATATACTATTTTATCATTGATGCATCATATTGCTTGTTTAAAACATCGTGTAGCGTGCATAAAACAGGCTTTCAAAAACGCGCGTTTCCTGTAAAGGTTTCCATGGATACAAAACAAATAACGTCATAAAAAATGAATTCAAATAAATACCAATTTATTTTAATTTAAATGAATATTAAATGTACAATTTACATTGTTTGAAAACGTTAAATTTCCTTTCTTCAATTCCGAGAGGACATGAACATTGTTGCTAACTGCCGAAAATTCACTTGACGTGCATGGATCCGTCCTTCCACTAATAGCATTTGCTATGACGTTCGACACTTTGGTTTTATTTCCGATACTCTCTTCGACATATCCACTGGCTACAGATGCCGATTTCCATCCAACTTGTCGCTGTATTTGATCTATTGACATCCCACCGTTAGCCATAATTGTTGCGGACGTCCGCCGGAACGCATGTCCAGTGTACTTCTTTGGCTCGTCTAATTTAAGGAACTGTGCAATTTGAGATGGGCACAAGCCAAAGGTATTAATGCCCACTACCTGTTTAGTGCACTGTCCCTTATCAAAACGTAAGAAAACACGGTCTGTACTCACATTTTGAGGACGCAGAGACAAATATTTCTTCATAAACCCAACATAGGGTATCCCATTACTGTTAGCAACAACAAAATGTCGAGCCTTTTCTGTCTTAGATGGTCGGATGGTAATTAGTAATGTATTACCCTCTTCCTTGATGTCAAATAAACGCAGATCGCACAATTCGCATCTGCGACATGAACCGAATATTCCACAAATTGCAACGACTTTCAGAAATAAATATGTCACATCTGGAGCATCTTTGAAAAATGTTTGTAGGTCTTCTTCTCTAAACACGTAAGCCTTTTTTACCACATGATTTTTGTTGATCGCCTTCATGAATGCATTAACCTTAACAAACGATTTTATATCCACTCCCTTGTTTAACCGTAACATGCATTGCAATTTCGAATGTATTGCCCACATTGTTGACGCCTTATAGCATGTAGACATTTTCTGCATGTAAGCAAGAATCATTCTTTCATCTACAGTTTTCACCTCCTGTTCGTCCATCCATTTTACCAATTTATCGTATTCCTTCTTATATGCCAATTCCGATTTTTGGGGAATTAAACGCCTCTCTGCTTCGGAGCTTAATTGATCAATGTTTCGTTGCATTTTCAACCAAAATCAAAACTGACGCCAAATTGAAAGATTGTTACATACGATATTCAACACTTTGACAACCAAGGCTAGAACGATTGCATAGTATCAGCCGCCATGTTAGCTAGTTATTTATTCAGTATCTTAGCAACGATACTAAAACTGTACGGCAAAATCGACGGCACATCAGATAGAAATTATAATTACAAATGTTTAGGCCAATTTACGGCATCAATGATAAAAAATAGCGTAAAGTATGCGTGGATATCTGGCCTTTCAAGCACTCACTCTATTCAAAAAACCTCCCCGCCTCCCCGCTGCGCGGGGAGCGACGGGTCGGTTTTTTGAAAATCTTTCGTGCTTGAAAGGCCTTGATATCCACTTATACTTTAATATACTATTAAGAGCCTGTGGCAATTTTAATGAATACAAACAGTTTTAAGCAACAATATAGTATTTAACTACAATATCCATTTTTTGTTCAAAATCATCAGTTGCAAAACTAGGGCGCAAGAACTAAGTAAGTTTAAACAAAGCTCGCGGATGCAGATCAAAGTTCAGTGGAAAAATCGGCAAATATTAATGAGGACGACTCTGAAGAGTGAATACTGGAAGAAGAGTCGGAATTTGCATCTAGAACAACAGACACTGCAGATTTTGTAGCTACTACATCCAAAGAAAATTTGTTAGATCCTAATAAATTTACTTTGGAAACTTCATCCAATATTTATGTGGCAGGCTACATACTTCATAAACTGCAACAACAAAAAAATCAACTGCAACATTTGTTTTTCCAATTTATTTAAAGATGGAGAAGAATTGATTAACACAAATGAATTTTTCATTTTATATAAAGATTTCTCCACTGACCACTGAAATATTGCTTTTTTAAGAAAGCCAACTGGTGAAATGGCAAATTTATTTGACCATATGTTTAAAGAATTTACATTTTTATTTCATAAGTATAAATGTGGCGAAAATGTCCGTAAATTAATTACTGGTGACCTAAAACTATCAATAGAAACCCATTTTAGTTGGTTTGTAAACGTTAGAAGAGAGTGCATGCCTCACACAGATTTCATTATTAACATGTACATTAAAATGAAAATATATAGGCAACTAAAATGGGTTTCTGCCGATAGTCGAATAATATCAAATACAAAGTTAAAGCCGCATCTAAAAATACGAATATTATGTAACAATTAATGTGCATTATTATGATTCATTTTGATTTTGTGTTATTTGTATGTTTATATTTTTGTATACCTATACAGGGTATGTATAATTTGGCAAAAGAACAACACAAGGCCATGTACGATGTTGGTAAAAAAAATCTGAGTCGAAAATCTTAATAGCAAAATGTTGTACCATACTTTCTGAGCCTGCGCCAGGTCCTGAAAGATTTAACATCAAATCGTTTAATAAGCATTATAATGCTTATTTTCATAAAAACACCCGGCAATGGTGAACTTCGCTTATGTGAGTGTCAAATGTTTACACTTACAATAACGAATTAATTTAAACTTGCTACTTCCAATTTTTCTTCATTTTTTTTCCTCCCAACATTTCGCAACAGAATTCACAAATGCAACACAGCAGTCAGTTGAATTAATCAATCTTGCATTACTGTAAGATTGCTGTTATTTTTAGTTTGTTGACTACTATCGCCATTTAATTATCAATATCCCTTTAAATAATTATGTAATATAAAATTATTTGACAGAAGTAAATTTATGTTGTTTTAAATATTTTGTTTTGACCATTCAGAAAGAATATGTAGCTCGTGGCCATAGTTGATCCTTAAATAATTTTCCAATGTTAATTTTGCTGTCTGGCAGTCACTGAGACACACTGTACTTTGTATATAAATTTATAATTTATATATCTTTTGTTCGCACGGTATGAGCATTGTGAGCATTAATTTTGTTAATACACTAATCATTTCTATGTACATCAGTTTGTTTATTACATAATATATTTTCTTTTCGTGTCGTATCGCTTCAGTATTACAAATTATATTTTATGTCAAAGATATCGTTAGCTCGGGGTTACGGAATTTATAAAATAGTGTTATTTTGATAATTCAATTAACTTTTGATGTTGAATTAAAATTAGTAGGTAACTACTATAACGAATTCAAATTTACAATGTTTTATGTTAAAAGGGCAACTTCAAGTTTGATTACTAATCTATACAACAGATGGCTCATAAAGTACTGGAATAACAAATTAATTCTCAGTATCTGAAAACATCCGCCAGAGCAGATTTGGTTAATTCTGCATTGGCAAGGTAGGTCGCGCTGCTTCACGCAGAACGGTAACGATATACAGTCGATGTATTTCGTTAGTACTCGTTACATGGTTGCATGTTTACAGTGTTGTAGTTGTTGATACGGCCTTGTTTTTTTGTTGAGGCCAAAAATCAGTATTCATATGTTATATATATATATGTATGTATATATCAACTTTTGATTTAATCGTTACGTTTTTTCTTACGACAGTCCGTAAACTAAGTTTTTACGTACTGTTCACAGTGCGTAAAGTGATACTTTTTTGAACAAGCTTCTGTTATTTTAAATAACATTCTGGATGCTTTGTTGCTTTGATTGTTTGTTTTGAAAATTTTTAATCTCCACAAAACTTTTTAGCAGTTTCTTGAACCCCATTGAAACTTACCATACACTTCCTGACAAAATTAAGACCTCTAGTAAAATATAAAATAAATTTAAAACCTGATAACGAAATTTAATGAAACAAATAAATATATCAATCCAAGTGTTTCCTCATAGTTAAGTTGACTTAAGAGCTAGTAAAATTAACAAACTATACTTTTACTTACTTGTAGAAGTAGAAGTAGAAGAAACATAAAGCACGCTTTATTAATTCAATAAGTTAAAAAGGTGAGTCAACAATTATAGCTTTTTGTTGATTTTTCGTTTCCTTGCAGAGAACATCCTGATATTGTTAATTTTTTCATGGCATACTATTTGAATAGTGCTTAATAAACGTCAATTTATGACATGTGCAAAGTCTATTCAAAACCACTTGTAATTTGGAAAAGTTATTTCAAGTTTATTTGGTGGTCCCTTAATTTTGTCCGGAAGTGTATTTTATTGAAAATGCTGAAATTTTTGCGTATTTATTTATATGTTGTGATCATTATTGTGATAATATGTTACAATATGATAATATGATAACATTAAGTTTATAATATTTACTATAATGTTCACAATTTCAAAACCTTCTCATTCTTATGATATTTTGATTGTAAATATGTATTAAATCTATCTAAATATTCAGGTTTATTTATATTTACAATACCATTACAATTACAATTTGCTAAAAATAGTTGAAATATTTTTTAATTTAATATTGCCAAATATAACAATAAAAATAAAAATGTTTGTAAAGCTAGGCTCCGAAAAGTGGCTTGTACAAAGAAGCAGAAAATCATAGAAACCGTAATTTGGGTAAGGTTCCGGGATGACAAATTATTGGAAAACTGCAAGAAACTGGTCGATTCTATGCCAAAAAGAATACAACATGTAATTTCAGCCTAAGGGGGACATATTACCTACGAAAATAACGATTAAAAAATATGTAATATATTATTTGTAACCTTTTATACATAATAAAATCGTCTATTCAAGTATTTCACCTCTGTTCACATTAATTCGCATACTACTGTATATAATATATGATATGAATATATTATATATATTATAATTATTTTTTGAATCAGTATTAAGAAATTAGGAACAACGTAATAACAACGTAACAACATTCAATGAATTAAAAAAAGAAAACTTGGCGGCTTTCATCAACTATCACCACTCCTGCTTGATTATGAGTTCGTGTGGCATCGTGGGTAGTAAAACGGCAACATCTGCGTTTACTCAGTGAATACACACGACGTCTTTTGTGGTGAAGTGGTGAACTAATGGCAATTATATATTTACAGCAATCTGTAAGTTTACTAGTATGTCATCAGAAATAAGACGTATTGAAAAAGATATATTTTTTTGGATTGATGTACAAGAAAATAATGCAGTTTTCAAGTAGGTTTCATATTCCCAGTCATTAAAAATATATTCCTTTAGTACCTAATATCATTTTTAAAACAATACTGTATGTCTACAGCAAGTATTTTATGATGATCCACATGGCCAATTTCGAAATTAAATTCATAAAGACATTTATTTCATCAAATAAATTTATGTTAAAAACTACGTAATAATAAATCATTTAATATTCCCGTAACTAAATTCTTAATATGTTACCGAATTCCATGAACATCAATCCCAAACATTTACCTGATGGCGCCATCTATTGGTTGTTAACTATGTAGTCGCCCTTTTAATGTACTAATCAAATATTTGATGTATTTTTATATACAATTTTTATTGTAGTATTTGCGGTATTTGCAACGACTACACACGATAATAGTTGATATAATTATGTATCACGAAGATACCTGACCATCGAAATCGTCGAAAGTCGATTATTTGGCTTTGCGTGTACCTATTACTCCGTGCGAACGTCTACGCGGTACGCGGCAAATGGGTAACTCTTGGAAGGTCCGCATATTTGTGAGTGTCGCTAGTTTGCCAGCGTGCAGTTTAAGACTCGAGGGGAAAGGGGACGAAAGTAGAATGAGATAGCCAGTTCTTAACAGAGAATATACGCGCGTTACACCTCTTTATAATTTCTATACTCACTGATGGTAGCTTATGGACTGTAATCTAATAATACTTTTTAATAGGTAAATAACTATCAATTTCAATAACTTTTAGCCATTTAAAAATAGCAAAATTCGATCGTTGTTTCAGAACACCCTGTGTATCCAATGTGACTCCAAATATTGTGTATGCTTTAGCACATTACTTGGGTATTTGCATACCCAGATTCTTTCATTTATCTCTTACAGTAAGGTTTTGTTGAATTTTTGTTCACGTCCATGATTTTTCGTAAATTTGATGAAATTGTTAATAACTTGGCAACGTTGCATCTGATCCCTAAAAATAAAAAGGATTTGTGAAGCCCACATGAAGCAGAAGAAATTAAAGAATATACAGAGTGTACCAATTTTTGGCATCTGCTTCGTGTGGGCTTCACAAATCCTTTTTATTTTTAGGGATCAGATGCAACGTTGCCAAGTTATTCACATTTTAATCAAATTTAACGAAAAATCATGGACGTGAAACAAAAAATTACCAAACCCTTATTATAAGAGATCAATGAAAAAATCTGGGTGTGCAAGTACCTAAGCAATGTGCCAAAACATACACAATATTTGGAGTCACGTAGAATCCGACACGTTGACCCTCCCGATTCCAATGAGCACACATTCAGCCACCTAGTCCCAGCGGTTCTCGAGATATCCGCTCTCAAAGTTGGGAAATTTAAAAAAATAGCAAAAAAGGGCTGTTAAAATTAAATTTCTAAACGATCGGTCCAATCTCGATGCCGATAGTCTTATTCGATTCAGGGGAGCCATACTGTTTATACCAGACCACACTCGATATACTTACGAAGACGTTTTAATTTTCGAAAATGTCACGTTTTTGCCATCTCATGAAATTCCATTCCGAGAACGCCTCAACCGATTCGGACGAAATTTTGAGAGGTCATAGAGAGCCTAAATACAAGCATAATGAGCCATAGTGGGCCCCCGTAGGCGATCGCGTTTGTACAGGGGGAGCTTAAGAAGAAAAAAAATCCAAATAAACGTTCTTTTTTCACGAAAAGCAAGATAACTCGGGGAGTTGAGGGAATACGAAAATGGACGAGCGCTCAAAATATGCGCCATACATGGGGCTAATTCTCCATAGAAAGATTTAAAAATGTGTCGCTTGGTAGAGCACCCATTTGGCAAAATGGGTGATGTTGCGATCAAATCGACTAAAATAAAAATCCGAAAAATCGCGATTTTTTGAGTTGCTCCAAATGACCTTAGACGCACATGCCTAGACTAATTAGACCCTCTTGGTTCCAATGAGCATACATTCAGCCTCATAGTTCCAGCGGTTCTCGGAAATTTAAAAAAATGTTGCGTTTTTGCCTTGTCTATGTAATTCCATTTAGAGAACGCCTCAACCGATTCGGACGAAATTTACAGTGGTCATAGAGGGCCCAAATATAAGCACAATGAGCCATAGTGGGTGCTTGTAGGCGATCGCGTTTGTACACACGCGTCCCGCGTGTGGCGGGGCCTTAAGATGATAGAAATATTTGTCAAAAAAACGTACTTTTTTCACGAAAAGCGAGATAACTCTGGAAGTTGTGGGAATACGAAAATGGACGAGGCTAATTACTCATAGAATGATTTGAAAATATGCCGCTTGGCAGACCACCCTGAGTGTCTAACGAGCAGCTGGAGCTATGCTACACGAAGGAGATTGAACAGAATGGAAGATACAACAAAGCAAAATTCTTGGTGTTTGTGCATGGCGAGTTGCCTTAACCTTGCCAATACAACAAGTCTTAATAGCTCTTTAGACAACTACACATACACCGCAATATAAGGCCGCTTGTCCACGACAAGAATTTTCACCGTCAACCGGACCGGCAAACTCGCCGGGTTAACACTGCGACATTGTTTTATATGGATGTGTGTCCACTTGTCCGGCACGGCGAACTAGCCGGACGGGCGCCGTATACAGTACCGGATTCCCACTGTAGAGACGGCAACCGGACGGCGCGCCGGGTTGTTAGTAAGATACATTCGTAAATGTACACTTGTCCACTAGCCGGAAAATTCGCCGTCAGTGATCAGTTGGGTTTTGACATAGTGCAGTAGTTTGCGTCGACTTTTGTTTTGCTTCTGATTTTTGTTGTGAATAATGCTGGTTGAGGAAAGACCAGTACTCTAGGATAGACAAATGACGACTATAAAAACACAAGGCTGACTTTTGAAGCTTGGAAGGAAATATGCCTTCAGATCAATAAAGATTTTGAGACATTGTCGGATCAAGATAAAACAACATATGTAATGCAATGGGTAATGCAATTTCGCATTTTGGTGTCTTCATGTTGTAAATTTTTAAGTAAAATTCTCAACAATTTGACAAATGTTTCCTTTGACATTCTATAAAAGTTAATATGCTTTGCATCGTCTTCTCGAAGTTTGTCGAAAAGTGTGTTAAATACACCAAATTTAAATCTATCGTGTACCAATGGGTGCACCCAAAATCGTCGACCACGTTCCTTCTTTTTTTTTGTATAAATAATATAATACAATTTCAATATACACATCGTCGGTATCCATTCGGCAGCAGTCGGCTGTCGTCGGCAGCCTGACTGCCGTCACGCTGCCGTCTTTGCTCCGTCAGTGGACAAAGCCACACGTGTTTTCTGCCGTCTGGCGAATTAACCGTTCGGACGAAAATTCTTGTCGTGGACAAGCGGCCTAACAGTGCGGACTCTTGTATTACTGCACAAAATAGAGCACAACCTCATAAGTAGCAACATTAGGAAACGAGCATTAGGTTGGGGATTGGCGAGGATATATACAACTACAATGCAAGCGAAGGAAATAGCATCGGGACTGAAGAATACATATAGAAAGATATAAGGGTTAGAGATTGGAGCTTTCCGGCAGAATTATCAATCAATAGAACAGATTCTCCGATAGAATCAAATCGACAAAACTGGAGGCCTTCAAGAAGATAAAAGTACAGCTCTTGGAGAGACAATAGCCGACAAGAAGCACCCAACACCATTAGCTCCGCAAGCAGCCTAAAGACAACTATTCGAGGTAAAGAGTAAGGAGCATCAGTGTGGCTATAAAAAAATGCTTATGTATGTAAGGACGAGGCTAGTAAGTTTCTTGATAGACGTAGAGATTATATTTAGATTGGTTCAGGTTGAGAGTAGTAGCTCATCCTGGGACGTGATGATTTTCAGGATGGCCGAATGTTAGGTATCAAATTGTATTATTGGCAAATAATTGATTATTCATAATAGAGGCGGGATGTATGTTCCTTTATTTGTATATATAAGCCGGCGCGACTCGCTCAGCTTACGAACCAATAACGAAGGGCATTGAGTTACTGGCCCTTATGGAGTGTGTATGCAAGTTCGGGTGCTGATTGTGGGGAAAGGATGTGTGATCTAATGTTTTGGTGTGCGTTGCAATGTGAACGGTAATGGATTAGGTGTTGAAATGGATTAAAGGTCAGTACCTAAACTACAAGATGTATATCAGAATGAGGTGTTCCGACATATGCAATTAGATTGTAATACTCACATTATGTAAAGGTATGATTCTTTGTAACTGCAGGGCTCACATAAATTGGAGGTTCGTCCTAGTAAATAAAATAAGGAGAAGTTCGTCCTAGTAATTGAAATAAGGGGAGGTTCGTTCTGTTCTAGTAATTGAAATAAGAAGAGGTTCGTCCTAGTAAATGAAATAAGGAGAGGTTCGTCCTAGTAATTGATGTTTTTTTTTTCTTTTTGAATAACATTTATTATTATTATGTTACATAATTATTAAAACTGATCACATATGATCAACCATTAATTTACCTCGGATACATCTTAACCTAAACTTATTTCTTATCTAAAGTTCATCCATCGCTGCCCTTTAGTTTGTTTGGATTGTGTAGTGTTGAAGTCGCGCACAATGATCTGCTCTACTCACAATACATTACACACTAAACAAGATCGAATGGCTTCGTTCTTTTCAGTCTTCGGACGTGGTGTTGATTGTCTAATAGCTGGAGTGCTTCTGTATTAACATGGCGGTGCAGTCTGGCTTCATGGTTGCCAGCATACCTCTTGATTTCTTCTTTAACCATTGGGACAGCTAAGTCCCGATGTAGATCCTTGTTGCGAACGTACCATGGCGCATCTACCATATTCCGAAGCACTTTGTTTTGAAAGGTCTGTATTTGATTTATGTTGGAGTCCTTGGTGCATCCCCAAAGCTGGATTCCATAAAGCCATATCGGTTTTAAGACTTGGTTGTAGATAAGTAATTTGTTATGTAACTGTACTTTAGAATTTCTTCCAATAAGCCAGTAATATTGTTTGTATATGATGTCAAGTTCCATGCGTTTTTTTTAACGTGTTCAACCCACTTCAGTTTGGTATCCAGGTTCATACCCAAATACTTTGCTTTGTTTTCATGTGGCACCATCACACCGTTTATGCTGATTCTCAAGTTGTTTGTTAATTTCTGGTTGGTAAAGTTTACGTGTATTGATTTACTCTCATTTAGTTTGATGTTCCATTTTGTTGTCCATTTGTGTATTTCGTTGCATGTATTTTGGAGCTTTGTGGAGGCGCTCTCCACATTTGTCCCAACTGAAAGTAGGGCTGTATCATCAGCAAATGTTGCTGTGGTTACTCCTTCTGTCTCAGGTATGTCCGAAGTGTATAGGAGGTACAGAATTGGTCCAAGGACGCTTCCCTGTGGCACCCCTGCACCTATTTCTTTCAATTCAGAGTGTTCATCTTCTTGTTTTATGCGAAATAATCTGCCTGTTAAGTATGATGACAGTATTTCAGCATATTGTTTAGGTAGCATTTTCCCCAGTTTGTGTATTAGTCCTTCGGGCCATACCTTGTCAAAGGCCTGTGCAACGTCTAAAAACACAGCTGCACAGACGGACTTTTCTTCCAGAATATTTTCTATGATGTTAGTGATTCTATGCACCTGGTCGATGGTTGAGTGCTTTTGGCGAAAACCAAATTGGTGGTCTGCAATTGAGTTATTCTTCTCTATTATTGGCCTCATTCTTTTCAGGAGCAGCTTTTCAAAAATCTTGAGAGATAATTGGGAGTAGAGAAATCGGTCTATATGACATAACATCGTTGGGGGGCTTACCAGGCTTTGGTAGCATTATGACTTCCGCAATTTTCCATACATTTGGGAAGTACTTCAGTCGTATTGCTGCATTGAACAAGTATGTTAGCATTACGTATCCTTTCTTTGGGAGCTGCTTTAGAATCTCACCTGTAATACGATCTGTGCCAGGAGCTTTTCTTGGGTTTAGGTATGTTTTAATTTCCTGGGCCACTTCTTTTGTAGTGATTAATGGAATGTTTTCTATGTATGGATTTTGTATTTCTTCAAGTACTATACCTGGATGTGTTTGGTTTGGTTTGAAGGTGTTTGCTAGGTGTTCGGCGAAAACTTCAGTTTTTTGTTTATTGTCACGAGCCCATGTCCCATCTTCCTTTCTGATTGGTGGAATCGTTGTAATGGGTCTTTTGATCTTTTTAGTGGCTTTCCACAATGAGTAGTCCATTTCTGCATCTGCTGAAAGGTCCCTCAAGTACCTGCTTATGGTATCTTCTTTAATTTTTAATCGGTTTTATCTGTAGGACTTCTTGTTTGTTGCCATTTTTGTCTTGCTTTCCTCTTCTCACTGACCATTTTCCTGATTTCCTTGGGATAGTTGTTTCCTTTCGTGTGTTAACTCAACTTTTGCCACTTCTGATATTGTTAACTCAATTCAGATATTGTTAAGCCGGCGAATTACCTTTAGCTTAATACTGATTATTTTTAATCCATAAAAAACAATTTCAATACTAATTCTGCTGTCTTATTCTTATGATAGGTAATTATTTGTATTGTCAAGACGTCGATTGACAAACAATGGGATTTGCATTAATGAAACTTATTTATTTAATACAAACTAATGATACAAACATATAAAAGGATATATAATCGTATAATAAAATATGGCAGTACTAAATACGATCACAAATCATGAAAAACATTATATAATAAATCACGAGCCAAAATAATCAAGAAATTATATAATAATTTCACGATAAAAACTACGAATAATAAAATAAATATAATAAAATAATATCTGAGCGTTACACAATTAACGCATATTGATGGAAATGGATTTAAGTTAGCTTAGATTGAAAGAAAAACAAAACACAGTTTGTGCATTTATCTGTCTAAGAATATTGTTGCACTAATAATCAAAATCATTAATTTGATAGTGTTTAGAAAAATAATTTCTATTAAATGTTCTGTGTTCTAAAACTACGTTTAAATAATGGAAAACAATAATAGACGCAATACAAGACATTTACCAGATGGTGAAGCTCAATCTGCAGTTCTTCTTCTCCGGGAAGGGCTGACACAAGTGAGAGTGGCTCAAATTTTAAATGTGGCCCAATCCTCCATTAGTAGGGTGTACCAACGTTTCCGAGAAACTCATGGATATTCCAGACGCCGCACGGTGGGGATATTCACCAAATTAGTGCGATTAAGTCGAAATAAAAATTTCAGGTAATTGAAAATTTTATCAATAGGGTTGGTATATGAATATATTCCCCGTCTAATGGTATAAGTGACATAAACGTATCTGTATGACATTTGCCACTTATTCAGTTGAAAGTTACGCCCTGTGCTAGCCAGAAGCATCACAACAAACTCTGCCGTAAACAAACGCAGTTTTAAAAAGTGCACAACTTCTGTTGTGATTCTTGCATTCCAGTTTTGTGAAATGGATACTCTTCCTGGAGGTATGTACAATCATTAGATATAATTAATATAGGTAAGTGTTGATCCAAGCCTTAGAACACCCCGCATTTATAATGACTTAAACAAGTGTATAATTTCTGAAACATTTTTTTGTTCATGAGTGCTGAAAGTTGTGGGCTCTGCGAGATACCACGGAAATTTTCATGCAAGCTTTTACTTTAAATCTTTATCCATTCAAATTTAAAAAATCTCATGCTAGTTTTTGCTAGCTAGGTTTTGCGATCATTTTCTAGAAGCGCGCTCCGATAATATACCGTTCATTTACGGTCGCCGGAGAACGTGCTATGTGCTCGTATGATACTAGCAACAGAGTTTAGTATATAAAATGAAACTTGCTTTTATAATTATGATATAATTAAGTAAATATAATTTAATGAATAATTGTAATTACCCGGGCAAATTTAACTAAATTACTCAATATAAATTTATTTAAAGGTTCTGGAGATGAAGTAGCCACGGTAACGAGGGCATTTGGAAATTTTCAAGATGCTTAGAGATTGTGTAAGCAAAGATTTTTAATGCAGAGTCGAATATCTGGAAACTAAAATTTCAGAAATTCAGAGATTCCATGTAATTTTGCAAACTCTTGCAAATGGACACGGCATTGATGTTGGCAAGTTTGATGAATATGCAGGGGACACCGCGAGAAAGTTGGTCGATTTGTATCTATTGTACTGCATGTCGACCACAGTACACAAAATATTAATACATGGGTCAAAGATTATTGCTCATGCACCTATACCAATCGGGCAACTATCTGAGGAGGCGCAAGAATCAAGAAATAAACATATAAAGGAATATCGCAAGAAATTTTATAGGGAGTGCTCAAGGAATCAAAACCTGACAGATGTATTGAATTGGCTTCTGATATAATCAGACGTACTCATAAGCAGTATAAGAAAATTACCAACAAAGCAATTACATAAATTATCCTCTGAAGCTGTACATATTTTACGCTGTCCGCAAATTCTATCGCAGCAAGATAATTCAACCAACGAATTATTGAATGATACTGATGACATTGTATAAATAATTGTTTAATAAAATATTTTCATAACTGTCTTTAAACATTTTGTAAAAATGCCTTCCATTAGAAAGTCAATTTCATTAAAAATGTACATATATAACATTTTGTTGCAATTTGTAGTAAATATTAAAATTCTCACCCGCAATTCGAAATTAGCACCCCAAAAACATCGGTATTCCAATTTTCATGTATTTTTTTTCATTTAGGTAAATGTTTATATCCTCACCCGCCATATTGAATCCGCCTTTTTGATTATTATAATTTTGATGTCTGATTAGTATTTAGCGACCCCAAAAGCATATGTATACCTATTTTCAAGCTAATTGAGATACATTTAATAGTTTATCACTTTTTTTTGAATATTTTCCCCACTGTGCGCCGAGGACAAGGACGACTAAGGGCCACAAATCCAATAGAAGACCGTTTCATAACACTTTCTGCTCGCAGAAATAGAACAGTTACCGCTAGATTCTTACAAGACTCATTACACCGAGTGCACAATACAAGAATTTCAGATCAAACAGTTAGAAACCGACTACATGAAATCCATTTAAATGCTAGATGTCCAGCAACGGGCCCTCGTTTAACCAGGGAAGATCGAGTACGGAGACTTGCTTTTGCAAGAGAACATGTGGTTTGGACTCACCAGCAATGGGCGAATATTTTGTTCTCGGATGAGTCGAGATTCACTCTTTCATCCAACGATCGACGTCACAGAGTGTGGAGAACTCCAGGGACTCGATTTTCCCAATGCAATATCCGCCAATTGGATGCCTTTGGTGGGGGCGGAATCATGGTTTGGGGAGCAATCAACTCACAAGCACGTACAGAGTTTCATGTGTTTCATAACGGAACTTTAAATGCAGACAGGTATATCCGAGATGTTTTAGAACAATATGTCATGCCTTTTGCTCCATTCATTGGCCATGATTTTCTGTTAATGCATAACAATGCCCGCCCACACACCGCACAAATAGTGCAACAGTATCTCCAGAGGGTTAATATCGAAGCAATAGACTGGCCAGCAAGATCACCCGACTTAAATCCTATAGAGAACATGTGGGACAATCTTGGCAGACGACTAAGAAGTAGGCTAAATGTACCACAAACTCTAAACGAGTTATCTGAAGCACTTGTGGAATAATGGAATAACATTCCTCAGCAGCTAGTGGAAAATTTAATTCTCAGCATGGAAAGGCGTTGTAGGGCAGTAATAAGAGCCAGAGGAGGGAACACCGAGGATTAAAACTATAATTCTAAACAGATACCAGTAATTTTGAAAAATTTGTTTTATGATATTTTGAGTATTTTTTGTTAACTTCAAATATCTGTTCCTAATTTTCTTTAAATTTTATCAACATTATCTTAAATTTTGTTATTCTTTGAACCACTAACATAATAAATTGAAAAATATAAAAAATAAATTAAAAAGTCATGTTTTTTGGATTATGCGATAATTGCTTTGAGTAGTGTATTATGGCGCGAATGTTCAAATAAACAAATTGAAACACATCAACTGAATACTCTCACATATGGTACGGCATCAGCTGCATATCTCGCTATAAGATGCATACATGAATTGGCTCGAACACGTGAACTATCGCACCCGAAAGCCAGTAATGCCATTTTACGTGATTTCTATGTGGACGACTTGCTTATGGGAAGTGACAGTAAGCAAGAACTTATACAAATTCAGCATGACGTAGACACTATATTAAAAACGGGTGGTTTTCATTTATTTAAATGGATGTTGAATGATGTCGATGTAATGACGACCCTTCAAACCAAACAATCGATATTGGACTTTGAGCACGAAAGGTCTAATAAAACATTAGGATTAAATTGGGATCCAAGCAACGACTTGTTAGGATATTTGGCAAAAGGAAATGAAGCTTGGAAAATAACCAAGAGAAATATATTGACATCAATAGCTAAGATTTTTGACCCATTAGGATTGCTCGGGCCGACAACAATTATTGTAAAAATACTAATGCAGTGTCTATGGTAATTAAAAATTAAACGGGACGAATCAGTTCCTTAAGATATTTAAACTAAATGGTTAAAATTCCAAGATTGTTCATCTATGATAAATGACATTAAAATACCACGGCATGTTTTGTGTGCAAATTCAGTAAACATAGAGCTTCACGGGTTTTGTGACGCATCTGAACGAGCTTATGGTGCTTGCGTGTTTCTGCGAGCTGAAGATAATAACTCATTTATTAACGTTAAACTCCTATGTGCTAAATCACGTATAGCTCCGATGAAAACCGTATAAATTCCGCGATTAGAGTTATGCGGCGCTTTAATTCTATCGCAACTTTGCTAATTTTCATGATTTCAATATTCCAATTAGCAAACAATATTATTGGACGGAGAGCACAACAGTTCTTTCATGGTTACGCGGAACACCTAATCAATGGAAGATATTTGTCGCCAATCGCGTAATTGAAATTCAAACTATACTTAATATCAACGATTGGAACAAAGTGAACACCAAAGAAAATCCAGCGGATATCATATTGCCAGGAGAGTTCCCCGATTTACTAAAAACAAATAAATTGTGATGCTCTGGCAGAACCTGGCTATGGTGTGTGAATGGTGCTTACGTTTTATAGGAAATTTGCGAGCCTGTATCACACAGAAATCAAGACAAACTGGCAATTTAACTGTTTTTGAAATACAAACTTCTTCAATCTGCATACTTAAAATTGCACAATCAGAATCTTTACAACCTGACTTGTTGCATTTAAAACAAGGTTGCCCTATAAAACGTGGCAGCAACCTAGCAACCTTGACGCCCTTTATAGATAATCAAGGCATATTGCGCGTGGGAGGTAGATTAAAACATTTAGCATTTAACTTCACCAAAAAACATCCAGCTCTATTACCAGGGGTAATATAACAAGTGGTGTTCTCATTATCGATAATGATTTTATAAATGCAACGAATTTCAACCCCAACGACGAAAATGCACCGAGCCCGAAGGGCGAGGTGCATTTTCCAATGTTTTGCGGTTGAAATAAGTTGTATTTTTAAAATTATTATCGATTTTTGAGAACACCACGAATTATATTTAGGAAGGGAATATAATGAATTCATTGAGTCATCTAGTAAAGCAGAATAAACAAGAAGCTAAATATACAGTTTAAGTACCTATATTTATTTAGATCACTTCATCTTTCAAACAGCAAACCACATTTATTACCACATTTTACTATTTTACTTGTACTTGAGACACACTGACATTTCGGGTTATGTTTTTATCAGCCGCCGACTAGATTGTGGGCGCAACCGATAAATAACACCATCGCAACGATCGTCGCTGCGATTTGTGTTTAACCAAAAATTGTGACAGCGATCGACATTTGTTCGTGGTATTATCCTGAAAATACAACCGTGGTATTATCAACATTGTCAGTTATTAATACATGCGTAACTATAGAAACCACATTGTTGTGACATTGTTTTACGTATGAGTTACATTCCCATGAAAACATCACATAACTAAGTTGATAGCCAAATACGAGCACCTTCGTTTATTACATGGTGGGCCTGAAGCAGTGCTCGCATCTTTGCGCCAAATGTATTGGCCGATATCGGGGTGTAATCTAATCAAGGAAATAACTATTAACTGCATAAAATGTTTTCGCGTTAGACCCAGGACTGTGTTTCCGCTAATGGGGGAATTACCTGTAATACGCGTTACACCTGTACGCCCTTTCTTGCACTGCGGCGTTGACTACGCTGGCCCACTTCAAATAAAGGAGCGAAAGGGACGATCACCAAAAATAATGAAGTGCTTATTTGTTTGCTTTGCAACAAAGGAAATTCATATCGAGATCGTTAGTGAACTCTCTAGTGAAGCCTTTATAGCAACCCTAAGGATATTCACAGCTAGACGCGGTACACCAAACATTATTTATTCAGGCAATGGCAACAACTTTGTGGGAGCCAATCGCGAACTTGCAGAATTACACACATTTTTGTCTACCAAATCACAATACTTGAACGATTCTGCTTGTAGGTATGGCATAAATTGGAGATTTATTCTACCAAGATCTCCCCATATGGAGGGATTGTGGGAAGCAAGAATAAAATCCGCAAAACATCATTTAAAAACTTACGAGGAATTGAGTACTGTCACAAGCCAAATAGAATCATGTTTGATGTCTCGCCCCTCACTCCATTGTCAAATAATACAAATGACCTCCATACCCTCACACCGGTCCACTTTTTGATCGGCGAAGCAATATCAAACTTGCCAGACCCAAATTTAACACATATCAAAGGAAACAGACTGTCGCTTTTTTAAAAATTGCAGAAACTAAAACAGGACTTCTGGAACCGATGGTCCAAAGAATGATATATGATATATCCAGCCTACATCCAAGAGGAAAATGGAAGCAGCAGACACAGAAGAACCACGAAGTAGGGGAGATGGTGCTTTTACACGACAACAACCAGCCACCAATGAAGTGGCAAATGGGACGCATCCAACAAGTGCATCCTGCAAGTGATGGAACTGTACCTGTAGTTTCCATACGAACCCAAAGTGGACTTGTGAAGCGAGTAATATCACGATTCAGTGAACTGCCAATGGAAACCTGATGAACACCTTTTTGGATTAGTTACTCTATCATTAATTTTTAAGTTTTAGTAGTTTGTAAGATTCATGTATATATTTCATGTTTTTATTCTAAATTAAGTTACTATCATTAATTAATAAATTATAACCGGGTCTTTTCAAGGAGGTCGGTTTATGTTTGTAATTATGTATATATTTTAATCAAATAAGGTTGGCACTACTTTATTTCTCTCCAAATGTCTTGGAGTAGGGGGTGGTGCCACCCACCCTCTGTATCAGGGTAGTAACAAGCACTTGCGTTAAGAGTTTGAGCACCAGCGGTCAAGCTAGACCTTGTCAATAAAATTATATCCGGTTAAAACAACAGTGTAGTTTAAAATTTGACTCCACGACTCCACAAAATAACAGTCCCTGATACTAAGTACCTACATTATCATTAAGTCTGGAATAAATCATTCAGTGTAATTTGTCTTTTATTTTAGTAGTTAGTTTTGCACTTCTAAAAATCAGCACATTTATTTAGTGGAGATGTAAGGGTCCCTTCATTGCCTTCCTACATAAAATATTGCCACAGGTGGATCATCACCATCATCTTCACCTTCTGTGTCTAACTTATAATTTTTCGATTGAATGACTTCAACAATTGCACCTTCGCTGTTTTCATTTTTATCGTAACATGGCAAATTGTTATCTATTAAGCTATGAAGTGTTATTATATTATTTATATCACATCATAATGAATTTATTTTTACTGTCCCAATTAAATGGAACTTTGTCCCAATAAAACGAAGTAATTTAGTGTTAGTTCCTTGGTCTGGTTTCCGTTCGTTAAGATTTGGCCCAAATTGGCGGCTGTCCCGATAAACCGGCGGCCCAATTAAGAGGAATCGACTGTATTTTACCTTGGAATATACAGGAGTAGAAAATGAGAGAACGGCCGCAAAATCTCCATAAGGATTACATATGACTTTATCAGACGCTGTTTACGTCCGGTCGGGCGATGTGTGTATGTTGGGCTGCCTAACATCTGAGCGGTAGTCGCCATTTTGAATATTTGAATTGTCTGAATCTTACCATTATGAAATTTTGCGCTGTCCGCCATCTTGCCATTTGAATTTCGAGCGAGTTTTGAATTATTTGAATTATTTATTAATTAATTAAATCAAAAATTGTTACGGCGCACAGTGTGGTATTTGTACGTTCTAGCGGGATTATATTCCTACCAAGAAAATATTTGTTTTATTCTTAATTTATAGAAAATTATGGAATAAATAGGCGCAAAACCAGGAATGTACACAAAATTAAAACATTTTTTTTCAGTTTTATAATAATTTTTCATTTTAAATACTGACGTCAAGAATTAAAATTACAATTTTATACATATTTCGCTATCGATCCCATGTCCCATATATTTGACCACATATATTTTTATACATTTTTCACGAAAATAAAATATTTTATTAATAAATAAAGTTACTAGTAAAATACAAAACAAATTGAAATTCAGTTATGTAGTAGAAGATGCCAGATAAACGGTTTAAAACAGTTAAAACAGCTGCGGAAAAGAGGCTCTACTCTCATTTAATCTTCTTGTTGCTCACTAATGGCTGGTCCTTCAAGTAAGTTTAAAACTTCGGGTTTGATTTTTCCATGTTTTGTTTTTAGAGTTGCTCGCGTACTTGATATGAGCGGATCTGATGTTATTAGAAGTCTATGCAGCAGATCTGTATTTGTATGAATTCTGGACGTTTTTCTAGTGAACAACTCACGATATTGTCTATTGTCGTTATTTCTCGCTTCTTGCGCTTCTTCCGAAAGCTGACCTATCGGAAGAATGTAGGAAGCTATTATGTCCCTGCCATGATAGAGCACTTTATGTACACTTACGGGCATCGCACAAACCGTCTTGAAACGGTTTGTTTGGTTTTCCTGCCAGATTTTTAGATCCAGCTTGTGAATTTTCTAGAAGAGCTTCAAGTACTACATCCCGAAACGTTACATAACTTTCGAGCCACTTTAGATTTGCAGTAAAAAATCGATCTCTGTATTTTTCTTCAATTTTTTGGCAAGCACACCGTAATGTCATTTTTATATACTTGAGCACTTCATCCAGACTTCATCTGGAAACGATACTTCTCCAAACTGATGCAAAACATATGCATATATGGCATCAAATATGTCGAAAACAGCCCTCCGGGAAATGCAAGCATTCATTCTAGAATAGCAATAATATATAAGTTGCGCAAGTGTGCGCATGTTTTTTTTTCTAAAACGATTCATCAATGAGTGAATGTTTAATGCTAAACTAATGGCAGCTCTGTATAATGCAGTATACTATAAGTAAAACGTTACTATTTGCGAATGTTTTGAAAAAAATTCAGCAGTTTTAATGTATTATATAAAAAATATAATATAGCTTTATACTATTCTTTTCTATAAAATAAAAATCTGAGAGCTTACCTTAAACAATTGAAGATACACGTCAAAAAATATAAAATTCGCTAATCAAATATGCACAATAAACACGTCAAACGAACTAAAACATGAGAGCGTAACGAGTCGATTTCATGCCCTACATGGCCGGACAGCAGCAGAATATTGCTCAGATCTATCGAACTGAGCAATTCTAACTAATATATTACCAAGCATCTTTATAAAGGGATATTCCTTTCTCCATTAACAACCACATAACAAAATTTAGAATATATATTTTTTTTAATTAAATCCTCCTAGAATGTTAAAATACCACACTGTGCGGCGGCCTGATTTCGATCCCATGTACTTCCTGTCCTGTGTGTATACAAGCCCGAGACTTGACGCAATGCGCTAACTTGGAACTGATAACTAAATGTATGTGTTAAATATTACCGCAAGACTTGCGGTCTAGTCGAATTGTGCCGAGGCGCGCGAGTTTTTGAAGGCAGTGGGTGCGAGTGAGATTTCGAGGCAATGAAAGAGTGGGATGCGAGATGTGCATGAAGTTTAGTAAAATATGGGATGGATAAATGGAGACATACCACAAAATAAATATGAGGCGGATAATTTGTTTGCTCATCAAAAAAGAGAGGTTATGTGAGAGCGAGTGAGACGTGTTGACAAGTGAGATGAAAAATAATGGGATAAGCAGGATTCGCGTGCATGAGCAAAGGTGAGCATATTGCGCAAATTTTATATTTTTTTAATTTATCATGTCAGCGATTGTACATACCACACAATATGTGCGAAATATATAGTTTGTTTGTTCAGTAAAAAAGAGATGTTATGTGAGCGCGAGTGAAACGTCATGACAAGTGAGATGGAGAATGACACGCTTAAGCGGGTCGGCACGCTTCTCCAAGTGAATACAGACTAAAATTATTACAATTTTTTAATTTGCTGTGTCAACGTTTGTCGCCCATCGTACACAATATGGGCTAGATAGAAAATTTGCTGCATCGACATAAATGCGTGTTCAATTATGAAAATTACAACGCCGCCGTGGACGGTCCTCGCATATAAGATGTAAAATGATAAAGCAGAGAAATTTAACTGCAAGGAAAAAACCTATCTAACGAGCGCATATGTACTATAAAATTACACTTACCTAGTGATAACCAAGAATACCAACTGTCATACCAACTTAAATCTTTCATAATCCCTATCCCCATAATCCCCTAATTTGTTAATATACGGCTACCGATTGAGACATCTTTTTCGCGTCAATATACGAGGCCGTAAAATATTAAATCAAGATGATCGGCTAACAGCGGGTGAAAACCCAAGATGGCGCTCGTGTGCAACTCTAAGATGGAGGACAGCGTAAAATGTACAAGAGGATTGGCTAACAGCGTGTGCAAATCCATGATGGCTCGCGTGTGTAAATCCAAGATGGAGGACAGCGTAAAATGTACCGGAGGGTCGGATAACAGTATGCAGAGAGTGTCCAAAAATAAATCCAAGATAAGATGAGATCCAGCACCTGTTTTGACCACACTAACACCGGTGAGATATCCATCCGTGCAGCTGGCTCGAAGATTGTCATTCGAACAACTTGCGGATTCGAGCGATTATGCATCAGATTCAGAGGTTGCAATTTTTTCTACGCAGGATATAGTGGACAGAATGTGATGATGGGGGTATTTTGCAGTTTAGGTGCATAACACGAATTTCGCTAAAACCCTTTTTCTCCCCTATTTAGTGGTCGCTGATTACGAAAATGTAAGTTTTTTTCCGCGGAAAAGCTTCCTTCACCCTTAAATAGGGGTCTGAAAATTGAGAAAATTTGAATTTCGCGCTCAAATTGCAGACCGGTTTTTCAGCTATATGTACCGAAAGCAGGCATAATTGTATTAATAGTGATGGTATTTAGTAATTTTCATCATCACTGATAGGAAGAATATTGTTTTATTGTGCGGATATGGTTTTTTAACACTATTTAACACTTTAACTGTCGGTCTGGAAATGACAGACAATTGACAATCGCGGTGAAGTAAGTTTAACTGTTCTGTAATTTCTACCTTACCGGCATCTTAGCCCACGTACTTAGCCCACGCACGCAACGCAACTGAAAACAGCACATATTCCCGGAAATATAGCCAAATACATGTTCCAAAAGCGATCCGATCAATTGGGTTTGGATCGAGCTGTGGAATTTTTTCTTCTAGCCGGTGCATTATATAGGGAAAGTGGTGATAATGAACCTGTAGATGAAGATATCGACGGCGAAATTAATGACGCATAGATGTTCTTCTGGAGAAGTGAGAGAAGGTTTAGTGGGTAGGGCCTACTTTGAAAGGTAGGAGGAGTCTCACACACCCCTGCCTGGAAGGGAAGGTGCTTAACGCATTCCTTCTTTCAATAATAATTTATAAAAAGTAAGTGTAGTTTGGGTTAGGTTAGGTTAGGTTAGGTTTGGTTAGGTTTAGTTTAGGTTAGATTAGTTAGGTAGGGCCTACTTTGAAAGGTAGGAGGAGTCCCACACCCCCTGCATGGAATGGAAGGTGCTTAACGCATTCTTCTCTCAATAATAATAATAAAAAGTAAGGGTAGTTTTTCGTTAGGTTAGGTTAGGTTAGGTTTAGGTTAGGTTATGTTATAGGGGTAGAGTGAGATTCGGTTAGGTTAGGTTTAGGTTAGGTTAGGTTAGGTTAGGTTTAGGATAGTTTAGTTTAGGTTAGGTTACGTTAGATTATGTTATAGGAGTAGAGTGAGATTCAATTCGATTTTGGTTTAAAATACATTAGGGTGAATTCCGCGTAAGTCAAAAAAACCTGTTTTTAAGCGTAGTTTAGAACATTTTGAATTAAATATTCGTGAAGTTTCAACAGAATTAAGAATCTTCGCTAAAAACACATAGAAATTCGTAAACAATTATTCCGCAACAGCCCTGTATCCGATAGGTAGCCACGGCGTGTGTGGGCGTGTGGGCTGAATGCCGACAGAAGTCGGTAACGTAGGAATTACAGAACACTGAAAATTGTGCGCGAAATTCAAATTTCGTCAATTTTCAGACCCCTATATAAGGGCGAAGGAAGCTTTTCCGCGGAAAAAAACTTGCATTTTCGTAATCAGCGACGTCGAAATAGGGGTAGAAATGGGGTTTTAGCAAAATTCGTGTTATGCACGTAAACTGCAAAAACTCCGGATTATATTAGTAAAACCCTGACTGTTCTGAAGGATGATATTTTTATGAAATCAATCAAAGACCCGACTACCCGTCTTCAGGCGGAATTTGTAAGAATAATTAAAGAATGTAAAACAATATTGGGTCCAACAGATTTTAGATATTTAAAAATTATGAACGCAAAAGCCCCCAGTTTGTATGGTGTCCCTAAAATTCATAAGACTGATGTCCCGATTAGACCAGTCGTCTCTTACATTAATGCGCCTACTTATAAACTGTGTATGTGGTTAAATATGAGACTACCTGATATGTCAAATTTCTTCAAAATTTGCGGTAAAGAATTCGTCAGACTTGGTTAATAAAATAAAGGGGTTTGAGTTGCCAAAGAATTGTAACTTAGTTTCATTTGATGTACGGAGTTTGTTTACATCTGTACCTATCAAGGAATTAAAGGCCATCTTAGACTCTCTAATAAAGTAGTGCCCAACCTTTTTTTGTCCGTGGGCCGGATTCATCATGACATACGATTTCGCGGGCCGGATTCTTTATAATTGCACACTTAGCGGCAAAATTCAACATTTTCAATGAATTCGCGAATATGTTTGTGCTGATTCATTTTTTTTAATATTTATAAATTTTATGAAAATGTTGCGTTTTTTAAAATGTTTAGAATTATTAGGATTATTAGAATAAGGACTCATAAATGATTAAAATTTCAAAAAAACAAAATCTAATTTATTAATGAGAAGTCTGATGTTGTTTTTCAGAAACTATTTTTTTAATATTTGGGTCAAATTGGGTGACGTTCATCCTTAATATGGAATGAAGGTGATCATCTGAAAGTCGAGCGCGAGACGCTGGTTTGGCTCGTTTTGAAGTTGAAAATGTGGTTGCTCACAAATGTACGTGCTTGCAAACGCCGTTGTCATTTTCATTCCGAGGTTCCTCAAATTCGGATAAGAATCTAACACTGCATAAAAATCTGGTAAGGACTTCTCGCGAAAAAGATCCTGTAATGGTGTTTGGCATTGCAATTCTATTAGTTCTAATTGTAAATCACCTGGGGCCGTAGAAACATCCACTGTAAAAGGATTTTCAAACAAGCGTATTTCATTTTTAATCCGGTAAAAATCTGCAAATCTATCTTCAAAACTTTTGCTGAGTAATTGCAGCATCTTGGTAATTTTTTCATTTGGAAAATGATCATCTTTCCTTTCTTTGCGTAAAGCAGTGCAAGTGGGAAAGTGCGTCAACTGTCCTTTTTCCGTTTGCTGTATGAAAAGCTTTAATTTTGTTTGAAACGCACATAAATCAGCATATACATGGGAAATAAGTTTGTCTTTGCATTGCAATTTGAGATTAAGTTCATTTACATACGCAGTTAAATCACAGAGTATAGCTAAATCCCACAGCCACACAGGGTTACTTAGTTCGTGGAGCTGAGTTGATTTTTCAATAAAGAATATATCAATTTCATGTCTCAAATCAAAAAATCGCTGTAGTACCCTACCGCGGCTCAGCCAGCGGATTTCACTATGATAAACCACATCACCATATTCGGCTTCAATTTGTAAAAGAAAATCTTTGAATATTCTGTGATTCGTAGAATATGATCTTATTAAATTTACGGATTTGGTAACTACCTTCATAACATGATCTAAATTTAAAAAAAATCCACAAAGATTTTGTTGGTGAATGATACAATGTATATCCAACGGCGGTGATCCATTTGATTCTAGCACTTTTTTCTTTAATCTGGCTACTAGTCCATTGTGCCGACCAACCATAGATGGAGCGCCATCTGAAGTTATGGCCGTTAATTTATTCCAGTCAAGGTTAAGGTCATCAAAAATTTCGGATACTTCCCTAAATAAATCTTCACCCGTAGTAGTTGTTTTAATACTTTTCATTGCAGCAAGTTCCTCCGTAACTTCAAAACTATTATTTATTCCACGGATGAATACAAGCAATTGCGCAATATCAGTCACATCCGTAGATTCATCTGTAGCAATGGAAAACATTTTGAACTGACTTGCTTTTGATTTTAATTGTACCATAAGATCACTTCCTAAATCTTCTATTCTTCGTGTGATTGTCATACGTGATAAACTTACAGATTCAAATGCAGTTTTTTTTTTCCGGGCACACTTCTTCCACTACCGCCATTATGCACCTTTTAACAAATTCCCCATCTATAAATGGATGAACTTCCTTGCCTATTATGTGACCTACTCGATAGCTAGCTCGCACAATCGACTCATTAATATTTTTCGCATTGTTAAAAAGTTTGGTTAATCCGCCAATTTCACATTTTAAATTGGTAATTTTATGTTCGCGACACACACCGATGTATTTGTTATATGTCTGCTTATGTTTGGAATCGTAATGTCGTTTGATGTTATGTTCTTTAAATACAGATAAACTTTCCTTGCAAATAAGGCACAAGCATTTTTCCCCTTGCGCCACAAAAAAGTACATGTTTGTCCATTTCTCTTGAAAAACGCGGCACTCACTATCCACTTTACGTTTTTTCGTCGCCATTATTTGGGGTAAAAATAAATAATATAATAGTGAGGAACGTTTAAATAGGCAACCACATAATCAACAGCTTCGCGCCGCGGGTGCATATATTTGCACGTAGACATAACAGGTATCTGCAATTAATTCACCGTCAAATTCAGTTGTCATTTCAATTCGGCTTCTTATTTACTTACATACACGCTGTCCATACTCCATATATTATATATAAATCAGTTTGCAAATATGAGTGAAAACGAAGATCTAAACGAGAGAAAACGTAATAATGCGTCGTTAGCGGCGAACAGGTTCACTTGTATTCAATATGTAGCATGTGAGCATCTCGAATGAAATAATTACCACAACTAACTCCTGACTCCATGATTACACTAACTTCACTCTATCGGCCACTCGCGGCAGCACTAGTCGACATCAGATTGACACACAAGTGCCGTACCATATTTTGTTTTATACAAATACAAATTATTCAATCCAAATACATATAACAATATCAGAAATATTGTAGTTAATAAAATCCACAGAAAATACTTTAATAAATTTAAAAAATACACGGTAAATAGTCCATAATTTACGAATATCCGAGTAGGAGCTCGCGGGCCGGATTGAGCTCCTTCGCGGGCCGGATCCGGCCCGCGGGCCGTAGGTTGGGCACCGCTGCTCTAATTGCTAATAGCAGTCTCAATGTCAATGAAAGATTGGAATTGAACAAATTGTTGAATTTATGTTTATCACAAAATTATTTTAGTTTTATGGATGGCTTCTATTTGCAAAAAGACGGTCTACCGATGGGTTCACCTTTATCACCATTGTTGGCTGAAATATACATGGCGCATTTTGAAAACGTAATATTTTCTAATAACAAATTGAAGAAATATGTCAAATTTTGGTCGCGATATGTTGATGACTCGTTAGTAATTTGGACAGGTACTGATAGATTATTAAATCAGTTTCTTAATTTTATCAATTCGATTCACACCAATATTGATTTTACGATGGAGTTGGAAACGGGAGATTCTATCAATTTCTTAGATCTAACTATAACTAAAGTGGAAAATAAACGAATTTCAATATATATCGCAAACCAACATGTACGTATGTTGTTATTCCTGAATATTCGAATCAAGCCTGGAATATTAAAATGTCCGCATTTTATAGTTTGGTCCATAGACTTTTAGATATCCCGTTGAATAAAATTAATTATGATAATGAAATCAGTACCATTAAACTCATCGCACAGAACAATGGTTTTAAGATTGGTTTAGTTTACAAAATCATATGGAAACTAACTAAACGCAATCGCAATTTATTTTATAGCGCTCCAGAAGTCGTGGACACTAATTGGCACTTCATTAATTATGTCGTGATCTAAGTGTAAAAATTAGTAATAGGTTACGTGAATTAGGTTTAAATTGTTTATTAGCTAATAAGTCGAACAATACAAGTGTACTCTTGACAATGGTCGTGAGACCGAAACGATTGCAGAGTAAATTCTATCAATATAGTGTAACTTCAACCAAGTATTTGATTTACCTTAATTACCTTGTTTTATTGTCTATCAATCTATCAAACTGAATAGGAGGTACATCGTCGCACTGAAGGGAAATATTTCTTGGCAGGAAAACATAATGATGGCTGCAAGTCGGTGCTATGGCTTGATGCTGCTACCGTGGGCGCTCTGGGCACACCACAAGATAAAGTGACTAGTATTTAAATGTTCATTTAGATTCACCCTAAAGGATTAAATAATAAAACTCAAACTCTTATTTTCATAACTCAGATTTATATGCATGAAACACTTTCTAACTACCATATGTATCGATATTCATAGGTTTTGATTTTTTTAATGAAATAATACAACGTAATGTACAATGTTATTAATAATAATAAAATTTCTAAAACCAAACTAAAAACATATTTTTATTGGTAATTAAAAACTTTTCACTTTTCTTCTAATTTATTATTAATTTGTACAAATTTATTAATTTATTATTATTAACAAGTTTTACACCTGACGCCTCAATTTATTTTTGAACATAATAAGCTGGATAGTGATTAGACAACCTGACATTTTCATAAAATTGGGTAAACCATGCTTTCACCTAGTTTTATGCTGGACACAGGATCTACATGTAAATTCACCATAATTACTTACCGTAAACAATTAACATGATAATTATTAGAAACAACACAAGAACAACGGAATATATTTTTTTTTATAAACTAATATTTAACTAATATTACATTATTCAATCTTTCCGGCATTGATGCTACTTAAACTTCTGTATAGTTTGGAGTTAAATCATTCCACCCTTCTTGAATTCTTTCTCATAACGGTTCAACATTTTCCTGTTTAACAGGAATTATTGCCTCAATTCATTTTGTTTACCATCAAACCCCACACATTTTCGATGTGGTTTAAATCCGGACTGTGTGAAGGCAAAGGCAGAACTCGCATTGATCATTCTAGTTGTATGAATAGGAGAATTTTCTTGCAGATATATAAAATCATTTTAAGGAAAGACCGCAGTCATTGATGCTAGCATGATATTCTCCAATATACCACGGGAGACCTGTATTATTTCTACCTATTGGATGCATTAAAACTCCCAGCTATTTTTTGAGTATAATGTTCATCAGTACGAGGGGGTTTGGGCGTCTATAATCTCTAACATGAGATAATTTGGATAATTCAAAACTCTTCTTGTGTTTGAAATTAACAACATGCCCGAAATCTAATAGTTCCAGATAATATTCTAACGCAAATCCTACTCTTTGCTATTTTTTTGTAGAGTCAAAAGAGGTTTCTCAGCTGCATGATAATTTCGTAAATTGATGCGTCACCTTTCTGTTCGAAGAGATCCAGGAAAACATGTTTCGGATTTTGCAACTATACAAGATGGAACGGGTTTTTAAAAAAATGATAAAATACGACAAACAACTTCACAGATAACATATAATAAACACTCGACACGTAACATATAATAATAATAGTAACATAAAACAACATGTAATAAGTGACAACAGCAATAATTCAACCATAACAATTGCGCTTTTCCTCAGATATCTTGACTGCTTCTCATGGGATAGGCTTCGGCATTTATGCCCCAACCTATGGTGGGTTTGATCTGGCTGAGGTGTCCCCTGTTTTGTTAAATGAACGTTGTGGCGATCAACTTCTCAAAGCGATTGTTGAGTCCTAGTTGAAGGCGCCAGGCTTAATCTCGGGGGGTTTTAGTCGGTAGGGCGGGAGTGATTCAGTCCACAGCGTAATATGAGTCGTCAGCGGGTTTGGTAAACAATATTTTTGAACTCACCGCCTCAAAAGTGACATTTGACGCACTCTATTGACAACCGGAAATCCGTATTTCCCGGTCTAGTAGACCGGGAAAACGGCAAAAAAACACTGTCATAAATAAATCAATACATAATTATTTATTGTGAACGATCTACATCGACTTAAGCAGGGTTATTATTGTACACATTTATCGTACAATTAGTACAATTTGAAATGCAAATTCCCGAACTTTCCACCGCATCGGGTTTAGATATAGTGTACGTACCTTCATTAACAGAAATGAGTTATCAGGGGCTTCATGAATAAATTTGTCAATTTCATGACTTTCTAATACCTTGGATTTTTTCGGTTTCAGGTTATACGTTTCTTTTTTGAGAAATGCGTAAAATTTCGTAAATTTGGAAATATCTACGTTATTGTGTATTAGTAGACAGGACTTTAGCATAGAGTAAGTGGACCATAGCGACTTTTTGCTTGAAAAGGTTTGAAAATATGCCAGCAAACAATTTTCTGAATAAGTCCGTATTTTGTTTAACCTGCACCAATCCATAAATTTCGAGTATACCAACTCGTACCTTCGTTTGGATTTATCCGGCAATAAATTTTTAATTGCCGTATTAGCGGCATTGCGGATTTCCGGAGGTGTACAACTACTTATATCCGAATCGGAAGACATTTTATTAGAAACTGAGACTTTAAACGACAGGCTTTAAAAAATCAACTGTCAAAGTAACAATCATTGTTTTGCTATACAGCCATGGCTTGCTTTATTTCATATTTTGAAACGGAATGAAAATTATTTGAGTTTATGCTGATCGTTCTGTTCGTTTCAAAAAAAAAATGTACAAACCACTTGCGGGAATCATTTTCCCGCATTCACGCAGATGAAGCATTCGCTCCCTTCGGTCGCTCATGCTTCAAAATTGCGTTCATGCGGGAAAATTGTGTTCCCGCACTTGGTTTGTAAATAACTATTATTTTTGAACTCACCGCCTCGAAAGTGACATTTGACGCACTCTATTGACAACCGGAAATCCGTATTTCCCGGTCTAGTAGACCGGGAAAACGGCAAAAAAACACTGTCATAAATAAATCAATACATAATTATTTATTGTGAACGATCTACATCGACTTAAGCAGGGTTATTATTGTACACATTTATCGTACAATTAGTACAATTTGAAATGCAAATTCCCGAACTTTCCACCGCATCGGGTTTAGATATAGTGTGCGACACATTAAGAATTTCAGAGATTGTATAGTTTTCAACTTGAGATGAAGGTCCCGGAGCTGGTTGCATCAATCTTTCAGCTACGTTAATTTTACTCTGCACAGAGTCATCGACGTAACCTTCGGCCACGCTTGAAGATCTCCAACCGCCAAATTTTTTAAGAGTCAGTAAATCGCCACCGTTGTTTGCAAGTAAAGTAGCTGAACTTCTTCGAAAGCAATGACCAGTGTAGGCCTGTGGAGCCTCTAGCTGAAGGTACTGTGCCACAGAGCAAGGTATTTTGCCAATTGTATTAAGACCAATAGGTGAATTAATACATTTCCCATTTCTGTAGGTCAAAAAGAAACGTTTATTTGTCCCTACTCTTAAATTTTTGTATTTTAACAATAAATTTATCCATTCTGGATTGATCACCACAAAACGTCGAGAAATATTAGTTTTGGTCTCTGGTACATTAACAAGTACCATTTCATGTTTAAACTCGATATGATCAATTAACATTTTACATAATTCATCGCGGCGACAAGCGCCAGAAATGCCCAATATTACTACTGTCTGTAAAACATATTATAGAATAATAGAATAATATCGATTAATGAAACATATTGTGTACGTACCTTCATTAACAGAAATGAGTTATCAGGGGCTTCATGAATAAATTTGTCAATTTCATGACTTTCTAATACCTTGGATTTTTTCGGTTTCAGGTTATACGTTTCTTTTTTGAGAAATGCGTAAAATTTCGTAAATTTGGAAATATCTACGTTATTGTGTATTAGTAGACAGGACTTTAGCATAGAGTAAGTGGACCATAGCGACTTTTTGCTTGAAAAGGTTTGAAAATATGCCAGCAAACAATTTTCTGAATAAGTCCGTATTTTGTTTAACCTGCACCAATCCATAAATTTCGAGTATACCAACTCGTACCTTCGTTTGGATTTATCCGGCAATAAATTTTTAATTGCCGTATTAGCGGCATTGCGGATTTCCGGAGGTGTACAACTACTTATATCCGAATCGGAAGACATTTTATTAGAAACTGAGACTTCAAACGACAGGCTTTAAAAAATCAACTGTCAAAGTAACAATCATTGTTTTGCTATACAGCCATGGCTTGCTTTATTTCATATTTTGAAACGGAATGAAAATTATTTGAGTTTATGCTGATCGTTCTGTTCGTTTAAAAAAAAAAAGTGCAAACCACTTGCGGGAATCATTTTCCCGCATTCACGCAGATGAAGCATTCGCTCCCTTCGGTCGCTCATGCTTCAAAATTGCGTTCATGCGGGAAAATTGTGTTCCCGCACTTGGTTTGTAAATAACTATTACAATCAAAACACAAACAGCTAAATATACATACAGTGGTGATTGGACACTATGGGAAAGTTTGATTAGCAAGTATTGGAATAAAATGTTCAAAGTGGGCGCAAGACGTTCACAACACGTTATCACTAGCGCAATACTACTTCGCGATCCAGGACTAATAGAAGTGTGAGAGGATGACGGAGAGCAAACTGCTGGACTATGAAAAGTGCACGAGTATCTGACATCCTGTCGGTTTCTTGGGTGTTCTCCGCCTCCCTTCTTCTCGGGGATGTTCGTGGTGACGTACATATCATCTTCGGGCGGTGGGGTGATCTTGATGACAAGTGGGGGTCACTTCTTCGTGGTGGTGGTGATGTTGTGCTGCTTTCGCTACAACTTAAAGAAATCCGTGTTATAATAAGGTGGCCGATGTTTCAACTCACCCAGATTGCGTATCAGCTCAAGACTGCTACGACGTTGGGCAAAACCACGATCAATCTCGTTCCAATGATAAGGCATCATTAATAAGCAATGTTTATAAATACTTCCGACATAAAATAAAATACTTCAAATTTTGATAGATAAACAGACATCATTAGACGTCAAGCTTAAAACAAAAACATCAAGCACCACTCTTGTCGCACCTGTACCTATTTAGTCAATGTAGTCTACTCAATTTAACATGGAGATGTCGCTTCTTTAGGTATATATTCTTTGGGCTTGCCAATCAGGACTTGAGCCACTGGTCTATCTGACATGTGACACTTGGTCATAGTCCTCACAGGGGATGGAGTACACAACATTCCTTCTTAGGGGAGGCAGTATTTTTAATTTCCTTGAGGAAAAAAGCCTATCTACACAATTCTTGGAAGCCAGAATCGGTCTTAGAGGAATACCGTCCTTGTGAATCTCCAGCAGTGCACGGAACTCTGGGGAGGTGAAGTGGTAGGTAGGTGGTGAGTCAATACCTGTCGATCTCCCCTCTCTTAGACGCTAAATTTCATCGTGCTTTAACTGCTCAAGGCGTGTATTCGCTAATAAACGTGCCGTCTTTAACCTCGAGTTTGACTATCGCGTAAAAATGTCTCGCCGAAATAAACCGCTGACGGAAGAACGGCTTTTGGCTTTAGTGGGCAACAGTGATGATAACTTTTGGACGATGAGAGCTAGCAATATTATTTCAGTTTATTGAACTAATTATGTAAAAATTGTTTTTGTGCTTTGCAATATACTTTTGTAACGGTGCTTTGTTTATACTTTTATCTATCATTTTAGGTACAATCTTTCCGAATATAATGGCCGTCATCACATAGAAAAATATAAAATTATGGTACGCTGCTCGAAGCGAATATATTCGTAAACACAAAACTGCTCCAGGCGAGTACTCTGGCGAGCGGTGATTTTGCGCGCATAGACATCCAAATCTTTAAAATGCTACGCGCAGCGAAAGGGTTAATATAATTAAAATGTTGCTTCAATCATTCAAGTGTGCTGATTTAAAGTAAACCAATCATCAACTATATTTTATATTATAATTTGACTAATCAGCTTTTGTAAAATAAAAATAGCAAATAAATTCTGTACTCAATAGATACTGAATTTGAAGGCGACATTGCTCACCGTCATAAAATATGACCTCTTTTTTTTTAATAAAACCTATTCTTCAAGTCCAGTGAGTTTTTACATTGGCCAACAAATAATAAAGATAAATAAAAATAAGAATGGAACAGAGACTATGGTAATATTATAGTAGTACAATTATATTATTAGCATTATTATCAAGTTCTCCTGAAAACTGTAGACTAACAACGTTGTAAAAAGTATTCCAAATAAAAATACTATCATTATTATTGAATTGTCAAAAAACCCTCTGTATAGTGATAATGCGAGAACTTAGAATGTTTCAACTATTTCTAAAACGTGTATTAGTTTAAAATATTGCCAAAATGTAATGTAAGTGCCATTACTTATGTTGCTCTGCAAAATAGGCATCGCAATACTTATTATAAGAAATAAGTATAAATTACCATGGAATATTGTTTCCCATCGTTTCACGCATAGCAAATTTTAATTAAGATGGAGCTCCTTAAACCCTGGAATTGATGGAAAAAATATGAATTCTTCATACTTTTAATTAAAGCCATAGAGGGAAATCTAAAAAAAAATAATAAGGGTTATTGGTCCAATAGCTTTATCGAACGTTGGTGAATATAACCATTACAGTAATAGTTGCATCTGGTGGACTTGCCCTCATAACTGGAGAATACAAAACATACTAAGGGTAACAAACTAACACATGCACTGACATTTTTGTAAATAGTCACTTTGTTATAGAGAAGCACCAAACTCGGGACGTCGGTAAAAGTCTGATTTTTTTTGCATGATTATAATACGACAAAATCAGTATTTTTTTTAAATTTCAACAAAGCTACCTATCCAATGCATCAATCAAAATCTAACTTGCAGTACTATTCACTATGTAAAATACTGAAATTAGTAGAATACGTAAGACTTTTAGAGCGCCGTAATATGTTCTTGACTTTGCTGCACTTTTATGAGCCGCAACTTTGTTGGCTACATTTGAAACTAGTGTGTATGTACTATGTGTATCAAATTCTTTGGAAAACTATAATAGAATTATATTAATTCTATTAGAGATTAATCAACTTAAAAGGTAATTAGGTAGGTATTACCAAGTTGCGCTTATCACTAATTAATTCTAAAATCACCAAAACAGAGGTGAGCAAATAAGTTAGACCGGAAGTAACTATCATGGTTAAAATAGTTGTGAAATAATTCTATGAATGATGTACATCATTTATAACTGATTTCCGAAATAACTATAAGTTACAGAATTATTTCACAATTCATCTTTTTTATATGTGTAAATACGGCACCCATTAAGACTACAATGTGAAATAATTCTAGTAACCATGTGCAATAATTATTATGACTCTTTGAGTTTCAAATAAACTATAAATTACAGAATTATTTCCCAATTTAATCTTCTTATATGTGTAAATACGCCACCCATTAAGACAATAATGTGAAAGAATTCTATTGACTTTGCACAATAATTATGACTCTCTGATTTTCATAGTAACTATAAATTATAGAATTATTTCACAATTTCATCTTCTTATAGCCAAATGTACAATATGGCCACGGTGTATGATATAAACCTTATTGTTTTTAGCACATACATTATATTTTTTTTTACCTTTTGTAATCATTTTTTTTTTCAATTATGTATTTTGAATTATCTGGAATTATATACTTTTTTTATTTTTCTGAATATTTTTTATATATTTTTTAATGTATTTTTTTATTCTTTTAATTATTTTTTTTATATATATTTTTTAATGTATTTTTTTATTCTTTTAATTATTCTTATAAATCATGTTCCAGTTGAATATTTTTATTAGACTTTAGAGTTTTCTTTCATTTTTTCAAACCACATTAATACTAAGTAACTAGCATAAATTACAAATCTTGCCGAAACGTCGAAGACATAAAAATGTTTTTACAAGTGAAATGGCAAAGCCTTTTGGGGCTCCTTGACGGCTTGTTCCTCTTGAAATCTCTCGGAGGTCTCTCTCGGAGGTTGCTGATCAACGTGGCTATTCGTACCTTAGAGCGGTACGAATTACCATTGCGATAGTTCGGCAGAGGGAAAGCTGAACCAGTCACTTGGGTTGCACAACCATGAATTTGAACCATGAAATTCTGCGACAGATTTTCCTCGTGTGATGGTGCAAAATTTCGTATTTGGGATTGCGTGAGATGCAACCGAGGAATACCAGTTTGAAAACTTGCATGGCTGGCGGCTCTTGAAGACTTACAACTATATAAATTCGCATACACATAGTACATTTTTCTAACAATCGATTGGATGATTGTATCAACATTATATTAAGACACAAGTCGAGAACATTTAGCAGAGCCAACCGAGAGAGATTGTAGGTGGAAAATGCACGCGTAAATATGCTTTGTGGCAAAAATTGCTCATCATTACAAAGGCAGGCCAAAAGTAAGGTGCACGAAGATCCGCCTCAAGGCAAAAATACGCATCAAGCAAAGCAACTCGGACACATCTCTGAGCCATCAGCATCTTACACTACGGCATTTGTCTTTTCGATTTGCACCCAATTTTACGCCCCGGCGATTTCGTAAGTCGCAGAATTACAGCGCAAACAGAGAAAACCCCGCAATGCTGCAGAGTTGTGGAAAACTGCAAAGTGCATCTAGGGTGCGATGCTGGGAAATCATTTATCACATTGAAGCCAATATTCATGCCAAAATTGGAAACATTTCGTTTCTTTGAACATAAAAATGATGATTCATCGATTACCACAAAACATAGTTGAAAGGAATCAAATACGTATTAAGACTTCTACATGTAAAATCGCGTATTGAGACTGAAAAGCCCCAACTTATTTGAATAACTAGTACTGCAACTGATAAAGCCGCATACAAAGAAAGGAAATATATGTTTTTATTATTTTAGTGCAATTTATTGAAAATTTACACGTGTAACATGTTTTGAAAATTACTTAAGAGATAAAGTAATTTTGATTGCGTTTTATTGTAGCAAACTTGGTATAGATAAAAATAATATAATCATGCAAAAAAAAAAAATAACAAAGTCAACCAATTATTTATTGTACGTGCATGTGTGCGTTTGTAACTGCCAAGGATTTTGTCCACCTGGCAACACAAGAACAGGTGGCTTTGGTGAAGAGTGCCATAATAATAGGGAAAGCACAAAATAAAGAATAAAAGTTAAGAAGCAATACGCAAAAACCTGAATTTTACCAAGCGCAGTATTGAGCAGACGCTGAATTACAACAAGTGTAGGTACTTATTCGTGACAAAATGTTTGTAATTACGGTTGCTTGATTTTGACGCAAGTGTAGAGTTTCAATTTTAAAATAGTATTAAAATTAGTATAAAGACCGATTCCGAGTCAACGTTGGGTGATGTTATGTGATGTTATGTGATTGCAGTTGTTGCGCTATGTCGACTACGAATCAACTTTAATTGAATCTTCTTCTTCTTGGATTGCCATACTCGATGTCGAGCGTCGGTTATTTCCCCGCATACGTCAGTGCACGGGTGTCTGTATCGTAGTTACAGTGACGTATGGCACCTACAGTTTAACGTTGGCTGCGAACGACTGGTTTCTGGGGAAACATCCCTGGGCAGATTTATAAGAATACAAACATTCAATTGAATACTAAATTCAATTCTAAAGGCACAATTGAAAAGTGTTTGGATTGGAACATTTGCTCATCAGAATAAGTTATGTGCACAATTAGAAGAATCAACTGCTAGAATCGTATCCAATTTAGTGTCATGTATCCAATTTAGTGCATATAAATAAACTTTATAACCAAAGACTGAAAGTATCAACGCACTAATTGATAGTTTTGAATAATGTTGGTCAATATAAAACAAATTATTTGTAATATTGTAAACTTAAGAAAAATTAACATTGTTCTTAACTAGATGTGAGAAATATAAAATTTCTTACCTAACAATTCCTTCGATGATTTGCAAAACTCTGAAGCGACGGTTAGATCGGCGAAGCCACTATCGGAGACGATCGGTGTTCCTCGTCGGGTAGATAAATTCATGTCAGATTAACAGTCGCTCCATTTACCACTCCGGGAAAGGTGTTCGTTTTTCTAAAATATATCGTTATTGTAATAATGGAAATGAACAAAAACATTATAAATAGATACAGGTGAAAATTATTATGTATGCGACACTTATTTTGTTGAATATCAGAAGTGAAGATCAAATTAGATAATCTCAATTAAGTTATATGTAAAATATTTCGACGCATATTGTGCGAAACACCAAAAGTATTTTCATATAAGTATCTGCATACCACGATGTGACAATTAGATGTACGTTACGTGTGTTCACAGCAGGGACTGAAAACGGAACGAGAACGAAAACGAAATAACGAAATTAAACGAAATATTTGTAAGAACGAAAACGAAATCGAAAACGGAATTCATACTTTTCGTTCAATATCGAAAACGAAAAAATAAGTTTCTAATACCGGTTACTACCGTTGTTCATGCCCCTTTTTAAATTAAAAGTGTCTCCTTTAATGGCAAACATCTCTAGCAGACTATATCGAAAGCTGTAGGTAAAAAAAGTGTGATTGCGAGTTTCACACGAAGGTTGTGCCGGGCCCGTGTAAAAAAAACGTGATTTTTTTTCCTGGCTCGGCAAATATATATTCCTGTGTGTGCCACTGTCTACAATCCACGGGGGGCGGGGGACGGGACAAATGTTACGATTGAAATCATCATTTAAAATGGTGTGAGGAGCCCTTCTTTGAGAACAGTTTGTTTGTGCACATAGCGGCGAATTTGAGGGGGGTGGGGGTATGGGGCTACAGCCCTGGGCGGCTAGAGCCAATAAATATACAAATAAATAAATAAATGACGAACGAATGGCAATTTGATGCCGAGATATCTCGATTTAACGTATAAAGTGATATGCTACAATAGTCTGAGATCTACCATCTACCTATCAACCGTATCAGTATACAATGTACAAAGTATATTCACTCTGACGTAGTGTGCAAAGCTATAAAGTGAAATGCTACAATAGTCTGAGATCTACCATCTACCTATCAACCGTATCAGTATACAATGTACAAAGTATATTCACTCTGACGTAGTGTGCAAAGCTTCAGTAGGTACCCTAAGAATATTTGACTTTGACTTCGGAAAATTTCACATTTAATTCTATGAACATTTTATCAGTATTTGGTCGTAAATATTACTTCGAATATTAACTTTGTGAATTGAGCAAGTATCGTCATACTACAAGAATGATTGTAATGATATTGGACGTTTTCGCCTTCTCGACGCTGTTTAATCTATTTCATTTAACTGCAGTTCGAACTAAAATTTATTTCTGTGATATTTCTCATATTAAGGTTCATTAATTCTATAATTTAAGTAATAAGATTAAGGACATACAATTATTACTTAAAACTATAATATTCATTTATTTTTATATAATTTATCAAAGAGTTGTTCATTTCCCCCCAGAGTTTCTAAGGTTACATGTAAAGTTTTAGTAGGCTATACTTTTTAGTATAACAAATTTTTGGCAAGTATAAGTACTGATAATGGGGTGAATATGCTTAAAGCGGTTATAAGCAGACCAACAACAACATGAAGAAGAAAGGGACGATACAGAAGAAAACAAAGCAGAAGAAGCCATACTTGGACCAGAACTTGACGCTTCTGTGGATGCAATTTGTTAGGGGATACAAATAGCTGCAGCCCCATACTACAGAGTGTGAGGTGCGCTGCTCATACGTTACAACTAGCCGTGGAAGACGTTTTAAGATATGAAAGTATAGAAACAATAATATGCGGGGCTAGAAAAGTGTGCAAAAAATTAAGTACAATGTGTGTTTTAACCATAATTAAACGTTTGAAATTACGGAAACCCATATTAGATTGCATTACTCGTTGGCATAGCACACGCGATATGTTGGAAAGGCTTCCGTCATTAAAAGACTTTTGCAAAGATATGAACAGAAAACTATTAAAGAATTACATTTAACGGAAAACGACTGGTTAAAGTTTAGAGTTTAAAATTTAGAGTTTAAAGTTTAGAGCCTAAACTATGTCAGTATCATATTCGGCAAATTCACCGGTCAGAATTCTGGAATTTTCCGCCGAACCACTTTGCTTTTATGTAAAGTTGCAATGTGTAACTTTACATTTTACCTAACTACACTTCCGGACAAAACTAAGGGACCACCAAATAAACTTGAAATAACTTTTCCAATTTACAAGTTGTTGTGAGTAGACTTTCACATGTCATAAATTGACGTTTATTATGCACTATTCAAATAGTTTGCCATGAAACAATTAACAATATCAGGACATTATCTGCTAGGAAACGAAAAGTTAACAAAAAGCTCCAATAGTTGACTCGCAGTTTTAACTCACTTAATTAATAAAGTGTGCTTTGTGTTTCAAAAATTAGCGAATTTGTTTGCATTAAGTTAATTAAATGTGCCTAGACGCCATTGCAGACCAAAAGAAGTATCCCAAATGATTATTCTTCTTCGTAAAGGATATTCACCAAGTGAAGTTGCTGTAATTCTAAACACCAACAAATCTGTGGTACAGATGGCCGCTGGACGGTTCAAAGGGACTGGTAGTTTCAAAAAAAGATGCGGACCAGGTGCTGAAAGACAAAACAACACGCAGAGAATATCGTTTTATCGAACTTCAGGGTTTCAGAAAGCGGTTTGTAACATCCAGCATCTATCTAGTGAATAAAAAAAAAAGATCTTCGATTAGCCACTGGAACAGAAATTTCAACCAAAACAGTAAGAAGACGACTGAAAGAAGTCAATTTATCCGCTAGAAAACCAGCAACCTGTCTAATCTCACAGCTACGCACAAAATAAATCGCTTCAAGTTTTGTCAAAATCATCAATGTTGAGATGAGGGGAAGTGGAACTCCGTTTGGTTTTCGGATGAGTCCAGATTCCTTCCTAAACAAGTATCATCGCCGTGTTCTTGTCTTACGAAGACCACCTGAGTGATTTGCACCGTGTACCATTCGAGAATTTGACAAATATGGTGGGGGTCTACAATGGTTTGGGCTGCGATACAACTTAATGGTCGTACAGAATTGGTTTTGATACGAAGTGGGTCGCTAACAGCAAGAAGATCTAGAGACGAGATTATTGTACCCGATGTTCAACAATTTGCCGAAAATTTCGACAATGGATTCATTTTTATGCAAGACAATGGCAAACCTCATACAGCTAACATTGTCATAAATGCGTTGAAAGTTGCGAATATCCAATGTTCGGAGTGGCCTTCCAAAAGCCCTGACCTCAATTCAATTGAGCATCTCTGGGATCAAATGGGCCAAAAAATTAAAAACTTGAAAGGAGCTTGTAGTGCTGCAAGAGGAGGGCATACACACTATTAATAATGTTACTTTTTATTACAAATAAGCATTTCAGTTCATAAGAAGACCATTGGTATTTTTGTCTAATTTTTAACATCATTTGTTCAAGTCCATAAAAGTGAAGTTTGTTAATTTTAATTAAATTAAAATAATTGGGTCCATATTGTATAAATATATATATATATATATATAAATTTCTTTTCGTTCAGATCAGAAACGAACGAAATATTTTTCGCTTTTGGTCCCTGGTATGTAGAACACATTTTATGTACTTTTTTTGGAGCCAGGCGGCTTAACGGCAATTAATTACTGGCATGGATGTTTGAGATGCGAAATATCGACGGTTATTTTTTGTTTCTTCTTCAATATTATCGTGGGGCCCCCACGATATGAAGTAAATGAAGAAAATCATTGGGTGGTGTTTGGTTTTCGGTAATAAACACAAACTGCACAAGCACATTACTCAGAAAGTCTGAAGATTATTTACTTAAAGTACCAAATTTCTTCACATAACGCGAAGGTTGTCATAAATGCAATTTGTCGACAATAATCAGCAACATAGTGGATACATGTGTCAAGTTAAACTCTGATACAATCGGCTTTCTTGGAGATAAAATATTACTGGGCATTATTCATACCTAGTTTGCGGTTATTAGAAATTAAATTTCCTACCTTTAGAAACCAACGGCAGACTTGCAGACCGCTGCTGCAGATTTGGGTCCAATGCAGATTCCAACGGTGCCAGCAGTCCTAGGAGGAGCCATCGCACACTTGCGGACCTTGATCATCCATTTACCAATTCAACGAAGAAATTGTCGTTTCCTAAAATATCAACACCTAATAAAATAGTGCGAATGTCTATGCAAAAACAAATTAATGTTACTTTGTTAGCGTTAGGGTTGAATTGGACAGAGGTCGAGTTATAATTGATGTTCTGCGGTGGTACGCAATGTTGTGATACTCGGTCAAAATGTGCATTTTAATGGGCCGTTTTGTGATTGAAAGCATCAATGCTGTTCATTGAGAACATCAAAACTATCAAATTGAAAACATCAAATGAAAACATCAAAACTAGTTGTGAACAATGTTCGTTACTACAATACAATTGTGAGGCTGCGGTGGAGTGAGCGTTAACGCGTTCGCTTCTAGACTGCAAGGTCCCGGGGATCGATTCCCGGGTCTGCATATCTGGGGTGGTTATTCTGCAGTTTTCCCATTTCCTTGCAACAAACGTTGGAAATGTGCCTCTACCATCTCTAAGTCGCATGCAGGTGCAGATGGGCAATAATAATAATGCCCCTCTCCTGTTACGGCCGCATAACTAGTAATAGCTCAGGGGCCCATGGTGAAATAAAATGTAATTGGACCATCAGACTTCTCTGTCAAATTATGACAGTAACCAATTACGCCATAGGTGGAGGAGTAGTAGAGATTATTATTATTATTGTTATTACAAAGTACTAGTAATAACGAAAAAACTCAGAACTAACATTATTTATGACAAGATGTGACAGATACAAATGAAAATTCGTACCTTATAATTCCTTCGATGATTTGCAAAACTGTGAAGCGACCGTTGGTTTGGTGAAGCCGCTATCGGAGACGATTGTTGCGTTAGCGTAGGATCCGAATACGGTGCAGACCCTTTCATATTCTGCCATTCTTTGTTGATCGATGTTAAACCATGGCCAATAATTGTGTGCAATTTGGTGGAGTGGAATTTGGCAAGAAGTTTCCATTGAAAAGTCGAGGTGTTTTCTAAATAAAATAAAAATTGTACAGAGCGGCCAAGAAAGTGGTGTCAACTGTTATGCTGGATACTAATGGAGGACACTGTTCAAGGTGCAAATCAAATATATTTCGCAACGTGGCTGAAATGTTACCTAGGGTACATGCAAATAGTGTAACCAGATTTTTCTTGTCGTTATTCGTTGCAATTAGTTACAAAATTGACAGCACTTTCCTGAATGCTTTGTATCTATACATTAAAAAACTACTTACAAATATTCTTCGTCCTCTTGCTCTCCTTCTCTCATTCTCCGAAATGCAACGCTTAGAGTATTACAGTCGATTCCGCTTAATTGGGCCGCCAGTTAATCGGGGCAGCCGCCTATTTGGGCCAAAAATCTCAAGGAACGGAAACCAAACCAAGGAACCATCAGTAAATTACATTGTTTAATTGGGACAGTAACAAACGCCTTTTTATGATGTGATCGCATACATGTGCCGGGCAAATTTGTCGGAACACCCGATTTCTGGCTAACATTTTGTTTATTACCCACTCTTGAATAAAATGTTTCATTTTTTTAAATTCTATTCTTAATTGGGGCAGCCGCTTTATTAGGCCTAGATGTCCTAGTCCCGATTTTTCCACATTAAGCGGAATCGAAATTTTACTCTAACTTTAAGGTGGCGCGATATTTTATTGGTGATTTCCTCTAATCGTCTCAATTTAAAATTACAAACCGACTCTTTTTAGCTAACCGTCTGATAAAAATATACGATATTATAATATAGAGATGGCTCTGCGTTTAATAACCAATATTACAGCAATATTGAGATTATTCAGGATTAGAAATTGGAACCATGTATTAATAATTTCTTGATAAACCAACAGATTGAATCGCGAGTTACGGTACATTTTAGCCGATTCAGCATTTGAACGGTAATTTACAGGTACCTCAGAGGATATAAAAATTCAAATTATTTCCGTGTCTTGTTAAAGAAGTTGCTTAAAGTGATATGTTCATGAACAAAGTCCATCAAGGGGGGCTGTGAAAACAAAAAAACGCACGCCCTACTTGACTCGGATGCACAAAATTCACATCGAAGTCATTGAGCCATCTGTCAATGTCAAAAATTTGGTTTTTACTTTAGAACACAAAACCTTTGATAACCGAGCCCCATTTCCACAATGGAATTAATCAAAATGGGAAATGGGTGTATAGTGCTCAAGCTTGCATGGTCGAATTCCAGCAAAATTTGGCAGATTTTATAATTTAAGAAAATGATTTTGTCACGAAATTCGAAAACTGCAGACTTGTGGCGAACTGGTAGCGTTTTAAAACTTAAAGGATGAAAGATTAAATAAATAACGCACGACCACATATCGCCAGGGTTGTCAATGAATACTTCGATGCTGATGTTCGATAGACTTGAATTGTGTCGAAAATGTTCGGACATGATACGAAGAAGTTAAAGCTCTTATTCATCCCCGCCCCAGCCACCATAGTCGTGTTGTTTCCCGTTCTTCGGCAAGAATGGGATCTTCCCGAAAACGAAACAATAACGAATTTGGTGGAGTCAATGCCACGACCTAAGGAAGCCAATTTCCAATTTTTTGCCTGTCCGATGTTCTCTACGAAAGAAAAACTTAAATAACAATTACCAACGAAAAGTTTCTACGACAAGGAATTACTCAAAGTGCATAGCGAGTTGCGTTTTGTGCAGGTCAGGGTACATTTTCTGAAAAATGTGCCCACTGCAACACAAGTTCAAAGAGTTAAATTGTTGTGAAGTCACAAATACTTCTCATTACCATTTATTATTTTGATATCGACTACATATGAACTTTAAGCGGTTGTGATTTATTTTTGCAATGAGGCATTTTCTATATTTTATTAATAAGAACTTTAAATCCATATACATGGTTCGAAGATCGTAAAAGTAAGTACATATCATTAGGAAAAATGATTTTTCTTAGTGTGCTGCTCCCCTATTCGAAGCGTTATAAAACTAACAGCAACATTAAATAGTTTCATTTTGTTATGCTTCTTATGGTACACACCAATCCTCCCCAAACATTATCCTAACATGTCGCACCCCGGCGAGAACAGTGTCACAACTAAAAAGCTGCCCCTTTTGAGATTATGTCAGTATAAAATACGTACGGTGTGTCCCCTCATGCTAAAAAAACATCACATCTCTGACTCGCATTTTAACCGCCAGAGGGCAGCTGTCAGTTTTCGTTTAGGCTAGTTCATTATTCATCATTGCAGGAATAGTCGTAGTCAAGAACTGATTTACAGATTTGTAATTGTATATAATAATAATAATAACATTTACCGCAACAGATGGTCATCTGAAATTTAAAAGAAGCTTATACATGCAATATATGTTTGCAAGACGATTTTCTTTTTTCGTTATTTCTCAAAAACTGCACTTTTCAGCTATGTCACTTTTCTTGCCGGGGTGCGATATGTATACTTTTTATAAAGTTTTACACACGAACTCAAACAAAAATGATCTGACAGTGAAAAAACGATTAACTGTCAGATTTCTAACAACGTTGCCTAATTCATATATTAACCCTTTCGCTGCTCAAAACGAATATTCACGCTTGCGGTGTAGCATCATGCAGTATATGTCAAGTCAATACCGGTCGATAATAAACGTGCCGTCTTTAACCTCGAGTTTGACTATCGCGTAAAAATGTCTCGCCGAAATAAACCGCTGACGGAAGAACGGCTTTTGGCTTTAGTGGGCAACAGTGATGATAACTTTTCGACGATGAGAGCTAGCAATATTATTTCAGTTTATTGAACTAATTATGTAAAAAATATTTTTGTGCTTTGCAATATACTTTTGTAACGGTGCTTTGTTTATACTTTTATCTATCATTTTAGGTACAATCTTTCCGAATATAATGGCCGTCATCACATAGAAAAATATAAAATTATGGTACGCTGCTCGAAGCGAATATATTCGTAAACACAAAACTGCTCCAGGCGAGTACTCTAGCGAGCGGTGATTTTGCACGCATAGACATCCAAATCTTTAAAATGCTACGCGCAGCGAAAGGGTTAATATAATTAAAATGTTGCTTCAATCATTCAAGTGTGCTGATTTAAAGTAAACCAATCATCAACTATATTTTATATTATAATTTGACTGATCAGCTTTTGTAAAATAAAAATAGCAAATAAATTCTGTACTCAATAGATACTGAATTTGAAGGCGACATTGCTCACCGTCATAAAATATGACCTCTTTTTTTTAATAAAACCTATTCTTCAAGTCCAGTGAGTTTTTACATTGGCCAACAAATAATAAACATAAAAAAAATAAAAATGGAACAGAGACTATGGTAATATTATAGTAGTACAATTATATTATTAGCATTATTATCAAGTTCTCCTGAAAACTGTAGACTAACAACGCTGTAAAAAGTATTCCAAATAAAACTACTATCATTATTATTGAATTGTCAAAAAACCCTCTGTATAGTGATAATGCGAGAACTTAGAATGTTTCAACTATTTCTAAAACGTGTATTAGTTTAAAATATTGCCAAAATGTAATGTAAGTGCCATTACTTATGTTGCTCTGCAAAATAGGCATCGCAATACTTATTATAAGAAATAAGTATAAATTACCATGGAATATTGTTTCCCATCGATTCACGCATAGCAAATTTTAATTAAGATGAAGCTCCTTAAACCCTGGAATTGATGGAAAAAATATGAATTCTTCATACTTTTAATTGAAGCCAAAAAGGGAAATCTAAAAAAATTTAATAAGGGTTATTGGTCCAATGGCTTTATCGAACGTCGGTGAATATAACCATTACAGTAATAGTTGCATCTGGTGGACTTGCCCTCATAACTGGAGAATACAAAACAGACTAAGGGTAACAAACTAACACATGCACTGACATTTTTGTAAATAGTCACTTTGTTATAGAGAAGCACCAAACTCGGGACGTCGGTAAAAGTCTGATTTTTTTGCATGATTATAATACGACAAAATCTGTCTTTTTTTTAAATTTCAACAAAGCTACCTATCCAATGCATCAATCAAAATCTAAGTTGCAGTACTATTCACTATGTAAAATACTGAAATTAGTAGAATACGTAAGACTTTTAGAGCGCCGTAATATGTTCTTGACTTTGTTGCACTTTTATGAGCCGCAACTTTGTTGGCTACATTTGAAACTAGTGTGTATGTACTATGTGTATCAAATTCTTTGGAAAACTATAATAGAATTATATTAATTCTATTAGAGATTAATCAACTTAAAAGGTAATTAGGTAGGTATTACCAAGTTGCGCTTATCACTAATTAATTCTAAAATCACCAAAACAGAGGTGAGCAAATAAGTTAGACCGGAAGTAACTATCATGGTTAAAATAGTTGTGAAATAATTCTATGAATGATGTACGTCATTTATAACTGATTTCCGAAATAACTATAAGTTACAGAATTATTTCACAATTCATCTTTTTATATGTGTAAATACGGCACCCATTAAGACTACAATGTGAAATAATTCTAGTAACCATGTGCAATAATTATTATGACTCTTTGAGTTTCAAATAAACTATAAATTACAGAATTATTTCCCAATTTAATCTTCTTATATGTGTAAATACGCCACCCATAAAGACAATAATGTGAAAGAATTCTATTGACTATGCACAATAATTATGACTCTCTGATTTTCGTAGTAACTATAAATTATAGAATTATTTCACAATTTCATTTTCTTATAGCCAAATGTACAATATGGCCACGGTGCCATTTTAAACACAACACACATGTGTTGTTACGATGTATGTTATAAACCTTATTGTTTTTAGCACATACATTATATTTTTTTTTACCTTTTGTAATCATTTTTTTTTTTCAATTATGTATTTTTAATTATCTGGAATTATATACTTTTTTTATTTTTCTGAATTTTTTTATATATTTTTTAATGTATTTTTTAATTCTTTTAATTATTTTTTTTATATATATTTTTTAATGTATTTTTTTATTCTTTTAATTATTCTTATAAATCATGTTTCAGTTGAATATTTTTATTAGACTTTAGTGTTTTCTTTCATTTTTTCAAACCACATTAATACTAAGTAACTAGCATAAATTACAAATCTTGCCAAAACGTCGAAGACATAAAAATGTCTTTACAAGCGAAATGGCAAAGCCTTTTGGGGCTCCTTGACGGCTTCTTCCTCTTGAAATCTTTCGGAGGTCTCTCTCGGAGGTTGCTGATCAACGTGGCTATTCGTACCTTAGAGCTGTACGAATTACCATTGCGATAGTTCGGCTGAGGAAAAGCTGAACCAGTCACTTGGGTTGCACAACCATGAATTTGAACCATGAAATTCTGCGACAGATTTTCCTCGTGTGATGGTGCAAAATTTCGTATTTGGGATTGCGTGAGATGCATCCGAGGAATACCAGTTTGAAAACTTGCATGGCTGGCGTCTCTTGAAGACTTACAACTATATAAATTCGCATACACATAGTACATTTTTCTAACAATCGATTGGATGATTGTATCAACATTATATTAAGACACAAGTCGAGAACATTTAGCAGAGCCAACCGAGAGAAATTGAAGGTGGAAAATGCACGCGTAAATATGCTTTGTGGCAAAAATTGCTCATCATTACAAAGGCAGGCCAAAAGTAAGGTGCACGAAGATCCGCCTCAAGGCAAAAATACGCATCAAGCAAAGCAACTCGGACACATCTCTGAGCTATCAGCATCTTACACTACGGCATTTGTTTTTTCGATTTGCACCCAATTTTACGCCCCGGCGATTTCGTAAGTCGCAGAATTACAGCGCAAACAGAGAAAACCCCGCGATGCTGCAGAGTTGTGGAAAACTGCAAAGTGCATCTAGGGTGCGATGCTGGGAAATCATTTATCACATTGAAGCCAATATTCATGCCAAAATTGGAAACATTTCGTTTCTTTGAACATAAAAATGATGATTCATCGATTACCACAAAACATAGTTGAAGGGAATCATATACGTATTAAGACTTCTACATGTAAAATCGCGTATTGAGACTGAAAAGCCCCAACTTATTTGAATAACTAGTACTGCAACTGATAAAGCCGCATACAAAGAAAGAAAATATATGTTTTTATTATTTTAGTGCAATTTATTGAATATTTACACGGGTAACATGTTTTGAAAATTACTTAAGAGATAAAGTAATTTTGATTGCGTTTTATTGTAGCAAACTTGGTATGGATAAAAATAATATAATCATGCAAAAAAAAAAAAAAGTCAACCAATTATTTATTGTACGTGCATGTGTGCGTTTGTAACTGCCAAGGATTTTGTTCACCTGGCAACACAAGAACAGGTGGCTTTGGTGAAGAGTGCCATAATAATAGGGAAAGCACAAAATAAAGAATAAAAGTTAAGAAGCAATACGCAAAAAACTGAATTTTACCAAGCGCAGTATTGAGCAGACGCTGAATTACAACAAGGGTAGGTACTTATTCGTGACAAAATGTTTGTAATTACGGTTGCTTGATTTTGACGCAAGTGTAGAGTTTCAATTTTAAAATAGTATTAAAATTAGTATAAAGACCGATTCCGAGTCAACGTTGGGTGATGTTATGTGATGTTATGTGATTGCAGTTGTTGCGCTATGTCGACTACGAATCAACCTTAATTGAATCTTCTTCTTCTTGGATTGCCATACTCGATGTCGAGCGTCGGTTATTTCCCCGCATACGTCAGTGCACAGGTGTCTGTATCGTAGTTACAGTGACGTATGGCACCTACAGTTTAACGTCGGCTGCGAACGACTGGTTTCCGGGGAAACATCCCTGGGCAGATTTATAAGAATACAAACATTCAATTGAATTCTAAATTCAATTCTAAAGGCACAATTGAAAAGTGTTTGGATTGGAACATTTGCTCATCAGAAGTTATGTGCACAATTAAAAGAATCAACTGCTAGAATCGTATCCAATTTAGTGTCATGTGCATATAAATAAACTTTATAACCAAAGACTGAAAGTATCAACGCACTAATTGATAGTTTTGAATAATGTTGGTCAATATAAAACAAATTATTTGTAATATTGTAAACTTAAGAAAAATTAACATTGTTCTTAACTAGATGTGAGAAATATAAAATTTCTTACCTAACAATTCCTTCGATGATTTGCAAAACTCTGAAGCGACGGTTAGATCGGCGAAGCCACTATCGGAGACGATCGGTGTTCCTCGTCGGGTAGATAAATTCATGTCAGATTAACAGTCGCTCCATTTACCACTCCGGGAAAGGTGTTCGTTTTTCTAAAATATATCGTTATTGTAATAATGGAAATGAACAAAAACATTATAAATAGATACAGGTGAAAATTATTATGTATGCGACACTTATTTTGTTGAATATCAGAAGTGAAGATCAAATTAGATAATCTCAATTAAGTTGTGTGTAAAATATTTGGACGCATATTGTGTGAAACACCAAAAGTATTTTCATATAAGTATCTGCATACCACGATGTGTCAATTAGATGTACGTTACGTGTGTTCACAGCAGGGACAGAAAACGGAACGAGAACGAAAACGAAATAACGAAATTAAACGAAATATTTGTAAGAACGAAAACGAAATCGAAAACGGAATTCATACTTTTCGTTCAAAATCGAAAACGAAAAAATAAGTTTCTAATTCCGGTTACTACCGTTGTTCATGCCCCTTTTTAAATTAAAAGTGTCTCCTTTAATGGCAAACATCTCTAGCAGACTATATCGAAAGCTGTAGGTAAAAAAAGTGTTATTGCGAGTTTCACACGACGGTTGTGCCGGGCCCGTGTAAAAAAAAACGTGATTTTTTTTTCTGGCTCGGCAAATATATATTCCTGTGTGTGCCACTGTCTACAATCCACGGGGGGCGGGGGACGGGACAAATGTTACGATTGAAATCATCATTTAAAATGGTGTGAGGAGCCCTTCTTTGAGAACAGTTTGTTTGTGCACATAGCGGCGAATTTGAGGGGGGTGGGGGTATGGGGCTACAGCCCTGGGCGGCTAGAGCCAATAAATATACAAATAAATAAATAAATGACGAACGAATGGCAATTTGATGCCGAGATATCTCGATTTAACGTATAAAGTGATATGCTACAATAGTCTGAGATCTACCTATCAACCGTATCAGTATACAATGTACAATGTATTCCCTCTGACGTAGTGTGCAAAGCTTCAGTAGGTACCCTAAGAGTATTTGACTTTGACTTCGGAAAATTTCACATTTAATTCTATGAACATTTTATCAGTATTTGGTCGTAAATATTACTTCGAATATTAACTTTGTGAATTGAGCAAGTATCGTCATACTACAAGAATGATTGTAATGTTATTGGACGTTTTCGCTTTCTCGATGCTGTTTAATCTCTTTCATTTAACTGCAGTTGGAACTAAAGTTTATTTCTGTGATATTTCTCATATTAAGGTTCATTAATTCTATAATTTAAGTAATAAGATTAAGGACATACAATTATTACTTAAAACTATAAAATTAATTTATCTTTATATAATTTATCAAAGAGTTGTTCAATTCCCCCCAGAGTTTCAAAGGTTACATGTAAAGTTTTAGTTGGCTATACTCTTTAGTATAACAAATTTTTGGCAAGTATAAGTACTGATAATGGGGTGAATATGCTTAAAGCGGTTATTAGCAGACCAACAACAACATGAAGAAGAAAGCGACGATACAGATGAAAACAAAGCAAAAGAAGCCATACTTGGACCAGAACTTGACGCTCCTGTGGATGCAATTTGTTAGGGGATACAAATAGCTGCAGCCCCATACTACAGAGTGTGAGGTGCGCTGCTCATACGTTACAACTAGCCGTGGAAGACGTTTTAAGATATGAAAGTATAGAAACAATAATATGCGGGGCTAGAAAAGTGTGCAAAAAATTAAGTACAATGTGTGTTTTAACCATAATTAAACGTTTGAAATTACGGAAACCCATATTAGATTGCATTACTCGTTGGCATAGCACACGCGATATGTTGGAAAGGCTTCTGTCATTAAAAGACTTTTGCAAAGATATGAACGGAAAACTATTAAAGAATTACATTTAACGGAAAACGACTGGTTAAAGTTTAGAGTTTAAAATTTAGAGTTTAAAGTTTAGAGCCTAAACTATGTCAGTATCATATTCGGCAAATTCACCGGTCAGAATTCTGGAATTTTCTGCCGAACCACTTTGCTTTTATGTAAAGTTGCAATGTGTAACTTTACATTTTACCTAACTACACTTCCGGACAAAACTAAGGGACCACCAAATAAACTTGAAATAACTTTTCCAATTTACAAGTTGTTGTGAGTAGACTTTCACATGTCATAAATTGACGTTTATTATGCACTATTCAAATAGTTTGCCATGAAACAATTAACAATATCAGGACATTATCTGCTAGGAAACGAAAAGTTAACAAAAAGCTCCAATAGTTGACGCGTAGTTTTAACTCACTTAATTAATAAAGCGTGCTTTGTGTTTCAAAAATTAGCGAATTTGTTTGCATTAAGTTAATTAAATGTACCTAGACGCCATTGCAGATCAAAAGAAGTATCCTAAATGATTATTCTTCTTCGTAAAGGATATTCACCAAGTGAAGTTGCTGTAATTCTAAACACCAACAAATCTGTGGTACAGATGGCCGCAGGACGGTTCAAAGGGACTGGTAGTTTCAAAAGAAGATGCGGACCAGGTGCTGAAAGACAAAACAACACGCAGAGAATATCGTTTTATCGAACTTCAGGGTTTCAGAAAGCGGTTTGTAATATCCAGCATCTATCTAGTGAATAAAAAAAAATGATCTTCGATTAGCCACTGGAACAGAAATTTCAACCAAAACAGTAAGAAGACGACTGAAAGTAGTCAATTTATCCGCTAGAAAACCAGCAACCTGTCTAATCTCACAGCTACGCACAAAATAAATCGCTTCAAGTTTTGTCAAAATCATCAATGTTGAGATGAGGGGCAGTGGAACTCCGTTTGGTTTTCGGATGAGTCCAGATTCCTTCCTAAACAAGTATCATCGCCGTGTTCTTGTCTTACGAAGACCACCTGAGCGATTTGCACCGTGTACCATTCGAGAATTTGACAAATATGGTGGGGGTCTACAATGGTTTGGGCTGCGATACAACTTAATGGTCGTACAGAAATGGTTTTGATACGAAGTGGGTCGCTAACAGCAAGAAGATCTAGAGACGAGATTATTGTACCCGATGTTCAACAATTTGCCGAAAATTTCGACAATGGATTCATTTTTATGCAAGACAATGGCAAACCTCATACAGCTAACATCGTCATAAATGCGTTGAAAGATGCGAATATCCAATGTTTGGAGTGGCTTCCAAAAGCCCTGACCTCAATTCATTTGAGCATCTCTGGGATCAAATGGGCAAAAAAATTAAAAACTTGAAAGAAGCTTGTAGTGCTGCAAGAGGAGGGCATACACACTATTAATAATGTTACTTTTTATTACAAATTAGCATTTCAGTTCATAAGAAGACCATTGGTATTTTTGTCTAATTTTTAACATCATTTGTTCAAGTCCATAAAAGTGAAGTTTGTTAATTTTTATAGCTCTTAAGCCAACTGAACTGCAAGGAAACACTTGGATTTATATATTTATGTGTTTCATTAAATTTCGTCATCCGGTTTTAAATTTATTTTGAATTTTACTAGTGGTCCCTTAATTTTGTCCGGAAGTGTAGTCACATAAATCTAGAGAATCGACTATTAAAATAATAGGGTCCATATTGTTTAAAAATATATATATATATATATATATATATATATATATATATATATATATATATAAATTTCGTTTTCGTTCAGATCAGAAACGAACGAAATATTTTTCGTTTTTGGTCCCTGGTATGTAGAACACATTTTATGTACTTTTTTTGGAGCCAGGCGGCTTAACGGCAATTAATTACTGGCATGGATGTTTAAGATGCGAAATATCGACGGTTATTTTTTGTTTTTTCTTCAATATTATCGTGGGGCACCCACGATATGAAGTAAATGAATAAAATCATTGGGTGGTGTTTGGTTTTCGGTAATAAACACAAACTGCACAAGCACATTACTCAGAAAGTCTGAAGATTATTTACTTAAAGTACCAAATTTCTTCACACAACGCGAAGGTTGTCATAAATGCAATTTGTCGACAATAATCAGCAACATAGTGGATACATGTGTCAAGTTAAACTCTGATACAATCGGCTTTCTTGGAGATAAAATATTACTGGGCATTATTCATACCTAGTTTGCGGTTATTAGAAATTAAAGTTCCTACCTTTAGAAACCAACGGCAGACTTGCAGACCGCTGCTGCAGATTTGGGTCCAATGCAGATTCCAACGGTGCCAGCAGTCCTAGGAGGAGCCATCGCACACTTGCGGACCTTGATCATCCATTTACCAATTCAACGAAGAAATTGTCGTTTTCTAAAATATCAACACCTAATAAAATAGTGCGAATGTCTATGCAAAAACAAATTAATGTTACTTTGTTAGCGTTAGGGTTGAATTGGACAGAGGTCGAGTTATAATTGATGTTCTGCGGTGGTACGCAATGTTGTGATACTCGGTCAAAATGTGCATTTTAATGGGCCGTTTTGTGATTGAAAGCATCAATGCTGTTCATTGAGAACATCAAAACTATCAAATTGAAAACATCAAATGAAAACATCAAAACTAGTTGTGAACAATGTTCGTTACTACAATACAATTGTGAGGCTGCGGTGGAGTGAGCGTTAACGCGTTCGCTTCTAGACTGCAAGGTCCCGGGGATCGATTCCCGGGTCTGCATATCTGGGGTGGTTATTCTGCAGTTTTCCCATTTCCTTGCAACAAACGTTGGAAATGTGCCTCTACCATCTCTAAGTCGCATGCAGGTGCAGATGGGCAATAATAATAATGCCCCTCTCCTGTTACGGCCGCATAACTAGTAATAGCTCAGGGGCCCATGGTGAAATAAAATGTAATTGGACCATCAGACTTCTCTGTCAAATTATGACAGTAACCAATTACGCCATAGGTGGAGGAGTAGTAGAGATTATTATTATTATTGTTATTACAAAGTACTAGTAATAACGAAAAAACTCAGAACTAACATTATTTATGACAAGATGTGACAGATACAAATGAAAATTCGTACCTTATAATTCCTTCGATGATTTGCAAAACTGTGAAGCGACCGTTGGTTTGGTGAAGCCGCTATCGGAGACGATTGTTGCGTTAGCGTAGGATCCGAATACGGTGCAGACCCTTTCATATTCTGCCATTCTTTGTTGATCGATGTTAAACCATGGCCAATAATTGTGTGCAATTTGGTGGAGTGGAATTTGGCAAGAAGTTTCCATTGAAAAGTCGAGGTGTTTTCTAAATAAAATAAAAATTGTACAGAGCGGCCAAGAAAGTGGTGTCAACTGTTATGCTGGATACTAATGGAGGACACTGTTCAAGGTGCAAATCAAATATATTTCGCAACGTGGCTGAAATGTTACCTAGGGTACATGCAAATAGTGTAACCAGATTTTTCTTGTCGTTATTCGTTGCAATTAGTTACAAAATTGACAGCACTTTCCTGAATGCTTTGTATCTATACATTAAAAAACTACTTACAAATATTCTTCGTCCTCTTGCTCTCCTTCTCTCATTCTCCGAAATGCAACGCTTAGAGTATTACAGTCGATTCCGCTTAATTGGGCCGCCAGTTAATCGGGGCAGCCGCCTATTTGGGCCAAAAATCTCAAGGAACGGAAACCAAACCAAGGAACCATCAGTAAATTACATTGTTTAATTGGGACAGTAACAAACGCCTTTTTATGATGTGATCGCATACATGTGCCGGGCAAATTTGTCGGAACACCCGATTTCTGGCTAACATTTTGTTTATTACCCACTCTTGAATAAAATGTTTCATTTTTTTAAATTCTATTCTTAATTGGGGCAGCCGCTTTATTAGGCCTAGATGTCCTAGTCCCGATTTTTCCACATTAAGCGGAATCGAAATTTTACTCTAACTTTAAGGTGGCGCGATATTTTATTGGTGATTTCCTCTAATCGTCTCAATTTAAAATTACAAACCGACTCTTTTTAGCTAACCGTCTGATAAAAATATACGATATTATAATATAGAGATGGCTCTGCGTTTAATAACCAATATTACAGCAATATTGAGATTATTCAGGATTAGAAATTGGAACCATGTATTAATAATTTCTTGATAAACCAACAGATTGAATCGCGAGTTACGGTACATTTTAGCCGATTCAGCATTTGAACGGTAATTTACAGGTACCTCAGAGGATATAAAAATTCAAATTATTTCCGTGTCTTGTTAAAGAAGTTGCTTAAAGTGATATGTTCATGAACAAAGTCCATCAAGGGGGGCTGTGAAAACAAAAAAACGCACGCCCTACTTGACTCGGATGCACAAAATTCACATCGAAGTCATTGAGCCATCTGTCAATGTCAAAAATTTGGTTTTTACTTTAGAACACAAAACCTTTGATAACCGAGCCCCATTTCCACAATGGAATTAATCAAAATGGGAAATGGGTGTATAGTGCTCAAGCTTGCATGGTCGAATTCCAGCAAAATTTGGCAGATTTTATAATTTAAGAAAATGATTTTGTCACGAAATTCGAAAACTGCAGACTTGTGGCGAACTGGTAGCGTTTTAAAACTTAAAGGATGAAAGATTAAATAAATAACGCACGACCACATATCGCCAGGGTTGTCAATGAATACTTCGATGCTGATGTTCGATAGACTTGAATTGTGTCGAAAATGTTCGGACATGATACGAAGAAGTTAAAGCTCTTATTCATCCCCGCCCCAGCCACCATAGTCGTGTTGTTTCCCGTTCTTCGGCAAGAATGGGATCTTCCCGAAAACGAAACAATAACGAATTTGGTGGAGTCAATGCCACGACCTAAGGAAGCCAATTTCCAATTTTTTGCCTGTCCGATGTTCTCTACGAAAGAAAAACTTAAATAACAATTACCAACGAAAAGTTTCTACGACAAGGAATTACTCAAAGTGCATAGCGAGTTGCGTTTTGTGCAGGTCAGGGTACATTTTCTGAAAAATGTGCCCACTGCAACACAAGTTCAAAGAGTTAAATTGTTGTGAAGTCACAAATACTTCTCATTACCATTTATTATTTTGATATCGACTACATATGAACTTTAAGCGGTTGTGATTTATTTTTGCAATGAGGCATTTTCTATATTTTATTAATAAGAACTTTAAATCCATATACATGGTTCGAAGATCGTAAAAGTAAGTACATATCATTAGGAAAAATGATTTTTCTTAGTGTGCTGCTCCCCTATTCGAAGCGTTATAAAACTAACAGCAACATTAAATAGTTTCATTTTGTTATGCTTCTTATGGTACACACCAATCCTCCCCAAACATTATCCTAACATGTCGCACCCCGGCGAGAACAGTGTCACAACTAAAAAGCTGCCCCTTTTGAGATTATGTCAGTATAAAATACGTACGGTGTGTCCCCTCATGCTAAAAAAACATCACATCTCTGACTCGCATTTTAACCGCCAGAGGGCAGCTGTCAGTTTTCGTTTAGGCTAGTTCATTATTCATCATTGCAGGAATAGTCGTAGTCAAGAACTGATTTACAGATTTGTAATTGTATATAATAATAATAATAACATTTACCGCAACAGATGGTCATCTGAAATTTAAAAGAAGCTTATACATGCAATATATGTTTGCAAGACGATTTTCTTTTTTCGTTATTTCTCAAAAACTGCACTTTTCAGCTATGTCACTTTTCTTGCCGGGGTGCGATATGTATACTTTTTATAAAGTTTTACACACGAACTCAAACAAAAATGATCTGACAGTGAAAAAACGATTAACTGTCAGATTTCTAACAACGTTGCCTAATTCATATATTAACCCTTTCGCTGCTCAAAACGAATATTCACGCTTGCGGTGTAGCATCATGCAGTATATGTCAAGTCAATACCGGTCGATAATAAACGTGCCGTCTTTAACCTCGAGTTTGACTATCGCGTAAAAATGTCTCGCCGAAATAAACCGCTGACGGAAGAACGGCTTTTGGCTTTAGTGGGCAACAGTGATGATAACTTTTCGACGATGAGAGCTAGCAATATTATTTCAGTTTATTGAACTAATTATGTAAAAATTATTTTTGTGCTTTGCAATATACTTTTGTAACGGTGCTTTGTTTATACTTTTATCTATCATTTTAGGTACAATCTTTCCGAATATAATGGCCGTCATCACATAGAAAAATATAAAATTATGGTACGCTGCTCGAAGCGAATATATTCGTAAACACAAAACTGCTCCAGGCGAGTACTCTAGCGAGCGGTGATTTTGCACGCATAGACATCCAAATCTTTAAAATGCTACGCGCAGCGAAAGGGTTAATATAATTAAAATGTTGCTTCAATCATTCAAGTGTGCTGATTTAAAGTAAACCAATCATCAACTATATTTTATATTATAATTTGACTGATCAGCTTTTGTAAAATAAAAATAGCAAATAAATTCTGTACTCAATAGATACTGAATTTGAAGGCGACATTGCTCACCGTCATAAAATATGACCTCTTTTTTTTAATAAAACCTATTCTTCAAGTCCAGTGAGTTTTTACATTGGCCAACAAATAATAAACATAAAAAAAATAAAAATGGAACAGAGACTATGGTAATATTATAGTAGTACAATTATATTATTAGCATTATTATCAAGTTCTCCTGAAAACTGTAGACTAACAACGCTGTAAAAAGTATTCCAAATAAAACTACTATCATTATTATTGAATTGTCAAAAAACCCTCTGTATAGTGATAATGCGAGAACTTAGAATGTTTCAACTATTTCTAAAACGTGTATTAGTTTAAAATATTGCCAAAATGTAATGTAAGTGCCATTACTTATGTTGCTCTGCAAAATAGGCATCGCAATACTTATTATAAGAAATAAGTATAAATTACCATGGAATATTGTTTCCCATCGTTTCACGCATAGCAAATTTTAATTAAGATGAAGCTCCTTAAACCCTGGAATTGATGGAAAAAATATGAATTCTTCATACTTTTAATTGAAGCCAAAAAGGGAAATCTAAAAAAATTTAATAAGGGTTATTGGTCCAATGGCTTTATCGAACGTCGGTGAATATAACCATTACAGTAATAGTTGCATCTGGTGGACTTGCCCTCATAACTGGAGAATACAAAACAGACTAAGGGTAACAAACTAACACATGCACTGACATTTTTGTAAATAGTCACTTTGTTATAGAGAAGCACCAAACTCGGGACGTCGGTAAAAGTCTGATTTTTTTGCATGATTATAATACGACAAAATCTGTCTTTTTTTTAAATTTCAACAAAGCTACCTATCCAATGCATCAATCAAAATCTAAGTTGCAGTACTATTCACTATGTAAAATACTGAAATTAGTAGAATACGTAAGACTTTTAGAGCGCCGTAATATGTTCTTGACTTTGTTGCACTTTTATGAGCCGCAACTTTGTTGGCTACATTTGAAACTAGTGTGTATGTACTATGTGTATCAAATTCTTTGGAAAACTATAATAGAATTATATTAATTCTATTAGAGATTAATCAACTTAAAAGGTAATTAGGTAGGTATTACCAAGTTGCGCTTATCACTAATTAATTCTAAAATCACCAAAACAGAGGTGAGCAAATAAGTTAGACCGGAAGTAACTATCATGGTTAAAATAGTTGTGAAATAATTCTATGAATGATGTACGTCATTTATAACTGATTTCCGAAATAACTATAAGTTACAGAATTATTTCACAATTCATCTTTTTATATGTGTAAATACGGCACCCATTAAGACTACAATGTGAAATAATTCTAGTAACCATGTGCAATAATTATTATGACTCTTTGAGTTTCAAATAAACTATAAATTACAGAATTATTTCCCAATTTAATCTTCTTATATGTGTAAATACGCCACCCATAAAGACAATAATGTGAAAGAATTCTATTGACTATGCACAATAATTATGACTCTCTGATTTTCGTAGTAACTATAAATTATAGAATTATTTCACAATTTCATTTTCTTATAGCCAAATGTACAATATGGCCACGGTGCCATTTTAAACACAACACACATGTGTTGTTACGATGTATGTTATAAACCTTATTGTTTTTAGCACATACATTATATTTTTTTTTACCTTTTGTAATCATTTTTTTTTTCAATTATGTATTTTTAATTATCTGGAATTATATACTTTTTTTATTTTTCTGAATTTTTTTATATATATATTTTAATGTATTTTTTAATTCTTTTAATTATTTTTTTTATATATATTTTTTAATGTATTTTTTTATTCTTTTAATTATTCTTATAAATCATGTTTCAGTTGAATATTTTTATTAGACTTTAGTGTTTTCTTTCATTTTTTCAAACCACATTAATACTAAGTAACTAGCATAAATTACAAATCTTGCCAAAACGTCGAAGACATAAAAATGTCTTTACAAGCGAAATGGCAAAGCCTTTTGGGGCTCCTTGACGGCTTCTTCCTCTTGAAATCTTTCGGAGGTCTCTCTCGGAGGTTGCTGATCAACGTGGCTATTCGTACCTTAGAGCTGTACGAATTACCATTGCGATAGTTCGGCTGAGGAAAAGCTGAACCAGTCACTTGGGTTGCACAACCATGAATTTGAACCATGAAATTCTGCGACAGATTTTCCTCGTGTGATGGTGCAAAATTTCGTATTTGGGATTGCGTGAGATGCATCCGAGGAATACCAGTTTGAAAACTTGCATGGCTGGCGGCTCTTGAAGACTTACAACTATATAAATTCGCATACACATAGTACATTTTTCTAACAATCGATTGGATGATTGTATCAACATTATATTAAGACACAAGTCGAGAACATTTAGCAGAGCCAACCGAGAGAAATTGAAGGTGGAAAATGCACGCGTAAATATGCTTTGTGGCAAAAATTGCTCATCATTACAAAGGCAGGCCAAAAGTAAGGTGCACGAAGATCCGCCTCAAGGCAAAAATACGCATCAAGCAAAGCAACTCGGACACATCTCTGAGCTATCAGCATCTTACACTACGGCATTTGTTTTTTCGATTTGCACCCAATTTTACGCCCCGGCGATTTCGTAAGTCGCAGAATTACAGCGCAAACAGAGAAAACCCCGCGATGCTGCAGAGTTGTGGAAAACTGCAAAGTGCATCTAGGGTGCGATGCTGGGAAATCATTTATCACATTGAAGCCAATATTCATGCCAAAATTGGAAACATTTCGTTTCTTTGAACATAAAAATGATGATTCATCGATTACCACAAAACATAGTTGAAGGGAATCATATACGTATTAAGACTTCTACATGTAAAATCGCGTATTGAGACTGAAAAGCCCCAACTTATTTGAATAACTAGTACTGCAACTGATAAAGCCGCATACAAAGAAAGAAAATATATGTTTTTATTATTTTAGTGCAATTTATTGAATATTTACACGGGTAACATGTTTTGAAAATTACTTAAGAGATAAAGTAATTTTGATTGCGTTTTATTGTAGCAAACTTGGTATGGATAAAAATAATATAATCATGCAAAAAAAAAAAAAAAGTCAACCAATTATTTATTGTACGTGCATGTGTGCGTTTGTAACTGCCAAGGATTTTGTTCACCTGGCAACACAAGAACAGGTGGCTTTGGTGAAGAGTGCCATAATAATAGGGAAAGCACAAAATAAAGAATAAAAGTTAAGAAGCAATACGCAAAAAACTGAATTTTACCAAGCGCAGTATTGAGCAGACGCTGAATTACAACAAGGGTAGGTACTTATTCGTGACAAAATGTTTGTAATTACGGTTGCTTGATTTTGACGCAAGTGTAGAGTTTCAATTTTAAAATAGTATTAAAATTAGTATAAAGACCGATTCCGAGTCAACGTTGGGTGATGTTATGTGATGTTATGTGATTGCAGTTGTTGCGCTATGTCGACTACGAATCAACCTTAATTGAATCTTCTTCTTCTTGGATTGCCATACTCGATGTCGAGCGTCGGTTATTTCCCCGCATACGTCAGTGCACAGGTGTCTGTATCGTAGTTACAGTGACGTATGGCACCTACAGTTTAACGTCGGCTGCGAACGACTGGTTTCCGGGGAAACATCCCTGGGCAGATTTATAAGAATACAAACATTCAATTGAATTCTAAATTCAATTCTAAAGGCACAATTGAAAAGTGTTTGGATTGGAACATTTGCTCATCAGAAGTTATGTGCACAATTAAAAGAATCAACTGCTAGAATCGTATCCAATTTAGTGTCATGTGCATATAAATAAACTTTATAACCAAAGACTGAAAGTATCAACGCACTAATTGATAGTTTTGAATAATGTTGGTCAATATAAAACAAATTATTTGTAATATTGTAAACTTAAGAAAAATTAACATTGTTCTTAACTAGATGTGAGAAATATAAAATTTCTTACCTAACAATTCCTTCGATGATTTGCAAAACTCTGAAGCGACGGTTAGATCGGCGAAGCCACTATCGGAGACGATCGGTGTTCCTCGTCGGGTAGATAAATTCATGTCAGATTAACAGTCGCTCCATTTACCACTCCGGGAAAGGTGTTCGTTTTTCTAAAATATATCGTTATTGTAATAATGGAAATGAACAAAAACATTATAAATAGATACAGGTGAAAATTATTATGTATGCGACACTTATTTTGTTGAATATCAGAAGTGAAGATCAAATTAGATAATCTCAATTAAGTTGTGTGTAAAATATTTGGACGCATATTGTGTGAAACACCAAAAGTATTTTCATATAAGTATCTGCATACCACGATGTGTCAATTAGATGTACGTTACGTGTGTTCACAGCAGGGACAGAAAACGGAACGAGAACGAAAACGAAATAACGAAATTAAACGAAATATTTGTAAGAACGAAAACGAAATCGAAAACGGAATTCATACTTTTCGTTCAAAATCGAAAACGAAAAAATAAGTTTCTAATTCCGGTTACTACCGTTGTTCATGCCCCTTTTTAAATTAAAAGTGTCTCCTTTAATGGCAAACATCTCTAGCAGACTATATCGAAAGCTGTAGGTAAAAAAAGTGTTATTGCGAGTTTCACACGACGGTTGTGCCGGGCCCGTGTAAAAAAAAACGTGATTTTTTTTCCTGGCTCGGCAAATATATATTCCTGTGTGTGCCACTGTCTACAATCCACGGGGGGCGGGGGACGGGACAAATGTTACGATTGAAATCATCATTTAAAATGGTGTGAGGAGCCCTTCTTTGAGAACAGTTTGTTTGTGCACATAGCGGCGAATTTGAGGGGGGTGGGGGTATGGGGCTACAGCCCTGGGCGGCTAGAGCCAATAAATATACAAATAAATAAATAAATGACGAACGAATGGCAATTTGATGCCGAGATATCTCGATTTAACGTATAAAGTGATATGCTACAATAGTCTGAGATCTACCTATCAACCGTATCAGTATACAATGTACAATGTATTCCCTCTGACGTAGTGTGCAAAGCTTCAGTAGGTACCCTAAGAGTATTTGACTTTGACTTCGGAAAATTTCACATTTAATTCTATGAACATTTTATCAGTATTTGGTCGTAAATATTACTTCGAATATTAACTTTGTGAATTGAGCAAGTATCGTCATACTACAAGAATGATTGTAATGTTATTGGACGTTTTCGCTTTCTCGATGCTGTTTAATCTCTTTCATTTAACTGCAGTTGGAACTAAAGTTTATTTCTGTGATATTTCTCATATTAAGGTTCATTAATTCTATAATTTAAGTAATAAGATTAAGGACATACAATTATTACTTAAAACTATAAAATTAATTTATCTTTATATAATTTATCAAAGAGTTGTTCAATTCCCCCCAGAGTTTCAAAGGTTACATGTAAAGTTTTAGTTGGCTATACTCTTTAGTATAACAAATTTTTGGCAAGTATAAGTACTGATAATGGGGTGAATATGCTTAAAGCGGTTATTAGCAGACCAACAACAACATGAAGAAGAAAGCGACGATACAGATGAAAACAAAGCAAAAGAAGCCATACTTGGACCAGAACTTGACGCTCCTGTGGATGCAATTTGTTAGGGGATACAAATAGCTGCAGCCCCATACTACAGAGTGTGAGGTGCGCTGCTCATACGTTACAACTAGCCGTGGAAGACGTTTTAAGATATGAAAGTATAGAAACAATAATATGCGGGGCTAGAAAAGTGTGCAAAAAATTAAGTACAATGTGTGTTTTAACCATAATTAAACGTTTGAAATTACGGAAACCCATATTAGATTGCATTACTCGTTGGCATAGCACACGCGATATGTTGGAAAGGCTTCTGTCATTAAAAGACTTTTGCAAAGATATGAACGGAAAACTATTAAAGAATTACATTTAACGGAAAACGACTGGTTAAAGTTTAGAGTTTAAAATTTAGAGTTTAAAGTTTAGAGCCTAAACTATGTCAGTATCATATTCGGCAAATTCACCGGTCAGAATTCTGGAATTTTCTGCCGAACCACTTTGCTTTTATGTAAAGTTGCAATGTGTAACTTTACATTTTACCTAACTACACTTCCGGACAAAACTAAGGGACCACCAAATAAACTTGAAATAACTTTTCCAATTTACAAGTTGTTGTGAGTAGACTTTCACATGTCATAAATTGACGTTTATTATGCACTATTCAAATAGTTTGCCATGAAACAATTAACAATATCAGGACATTATCTGCTAGGAAACGAAAAGTTAACAAAAAGCTCCAATAGTTGACGCGTAGTTTTAACTCACTTAATTAATAAAGCGTGCTTTGTGTTTCAAAAATTAGCGAATTTGTTTGCATTAAGTTAATTAAATGTACCTAGACGCCATTGCAGATCAAAAGAAGTATCCTAAATGATTATTCTTCTTCGTAAAGGATATTCACCAAGTGAAGTTGCTGTAATTCTAAACACCAACAAATCTGTGGTACAGATGGCCGCAGGACGGTTCAAAGGGACTGGTAGTTTCAAAAGAAGATGCGGACCAGGTGCTGAAAGACAAAACAACACGCAGAGAATATCGTTTTATCGAACTTCAGGGTTTCAGAAAGCGGTTTGTAATATCCAGCATCTATCTAGTGAATAAAAAAAAATGATCTTCGATTAGCCACTGGAACAGAAATTTCAACCAAAACAGTAAGAAGACGACTGAAAGTAGTCAATTTATCCGCTAGAAAACCAGCAACCTGTCTAATCTCACAGCTACGCACAAAATAAATCGCTTCAAGTTTTGTCAAAATCATCAATGTTGAGATGAGGGGCAGTGGAACTCCGTTTGGTTTTCGGATGAGTCCAGATTCCTTCCTAAACAAGTATCATCGCCGTGTTCTTGTCTTACGAAGACCACCTGAGCGATTTGCACCGTGTACCATTCGAGAATTTGACAAATATGGTGGGGGTCTACAATGGTTTGGGCTGCGATACAACTTAATGGTCGTACAGAAATGGTTTTGATACGAAGTGGGTCGCTAACAGCAAGAAGATCTAGAGACGAGATTATTGTACCCGATGTTCAACAATTTGCCGAAAATTTCGACAATGGATTCATTTTTATGCAAGACAATGGCAAACCTCATACAGCTAACATCGTCATAAATGCGTTGAAAGATGCGAATATCCAATGTTTGGAGTGGCTTCCAAAAGCCCTGACCTCAATTCATTTGAGCATCTCTGGGATCAAATGGGCAAAAAAATTAAAAACTTGAAAGAAGCTTGTAGTGCTGCAAGAGGAGGGCATACACACTATTAATAATGTTACTTTTTATTACAAATTAGCATTTCAGTTCATAAGAAGACCATTGGTATTTTTGTCTAATTTTTAACATCATTTGTTCAAGTCCATAAAAGTGAAGTTTGTTAATTTTTATAGCTCTTAAGCCAACTGAACTGCAAGGAAACACTTGGATTTATATATTTATGTGTTTCATTAAATTTCGTCATCCGGTTTTAAATTTATTTTGAATTTTACTAGTGGTCCCTTAATTTTGTCCGGAAGTGTAGTCACATAAATCTAGAGAATCGACTATTAAAATAATAGGGTCCATATTGTTTAAAAATATATATATATATATATATATATATATATATATATATATATATATATATATATAAATTTCGTTTTCGTTCAGATCAGAAACGAACGAAATATTTTTCGTTTTTGGTCCCTGGTATGTAGAACACATTTTATGTACTTTTTTTGGAGCCAGGCGGCTTAACGGCAATTAATTACTGGCATGGATGTTTAAGATGCGAAATATCGACGGTTATTTTTTGTTTTTTCTTCAATATTATCGTGGGGCTCCCACGATATGAAGTAAATGAAGAAAATCATTGGGTGGTGTTTGGTTTTCGGTAATAAACACAAACTGCACAAGCACATTACTCAGAAAGTCTGAAGATTATTTACTTAAAGTACCAAATTTCTTCACACAACGCGAAGGTTGTCATAAATGCAATTTGTCGACAATAATCAGCAACATAGTGGATACATGTGTCAAGTTAAACTCTGATACAATCGGCTTTCTTGGAGATAAAATATTACTGGGCATTATTCATACCTAGTTTGCGGTTATTAGAAATTAAAGTTCCTACCTTTAGAAACCAACGGCAGACTTGCAGACCGCTGCTGCAGATTTGGGTCCAATGCAGATTCCAACGGTGCCAGCAGTCCTAGGAGGAGCCATCGCACACTTGCGGACCTTGATCATCCATTTACCAATTCAACGAAGAAATTGTCGTTTTCTAAAATATCAACACCTAATAAAATAGTGCGAATGTCTATGCAAAAACAAATTAATGTTACTTTATTAGCGTTAGGGTTGAATTGGACAGAGGTCGAGTTATAATTGATGTTCTGCGGTGGTACGCAATGTTGTGATACTCGGTCAAAATGTGCATTTTAATGGGCCGTTTTGTGATTGAAAGCATCAATGCTGTTCATTGAGAACATCAAAACTATCAAATTGAAAACATCAAATGAAAACATCAAAACTAGTTGTGAACAATGTTCGTTACTACAATACAATTGTGAGGCTGCGGTGGAGTGAGCGTTAACGCGTTCGCTTCTAGACTGCAAGGTCCCGGGGATCGATTCCCGGGTCTGCATATCTGGGGTGGTTATTCTGCAGTTTTCCCATTTCCTTGCAACAAACGTTGGAAATGTGCCTCTACCATCTCTAAGTCGCATGCAGGTGCAGATGGGCAATAATAATAATGCCCCTCTCCTGTTACGGCCGCATAACTAGTAATAGCTCAGGGGCCCATGGTGAAATAAAATGTAATTGGACCATCAGACTTCTCTGTCAAATTATGACAGTAACCAATTACGCCATAGGTGGAGGAGTAGTAGAGATTATTATTATTATTGTTATTACAAAGTACTAGTAATAACGAAAAAACTCAGAACTAACATTATTTATGACAAGATGTGACAGATACAAATGAAAATTCGTACCTTATAATTCCTTCGATGATTTGCAAAACTGTGAAGCGACCGTTGGTTTGGTGAAGCCGCTATCGGAGACGATTGTTGCGTTAGCGTAGGATCCGAATACGGTGCAGACCCTTTCATATTCTGCCATTCTTTGTTGATCGATGTTAAACCATGGCCAATAATTGTGTGCAATTTGGTGGAGTGGAATTTGGCAAGAAGTTTCCATTGAAAAGTCGAGGTGTTTTCTAAATAAAATAAAAATTGTACAGAGCGGCCAAGAAAGTGGTGTCAACTGTTATCCTGGATACTAATGGAGGACACTGTTCAAGGTGCAAATCAAATATATTTCGCAACGTGGCTGAAATGTTACCTAGGGTACATGCAAATAGTGTAACCAGATTTTTCTTGTCATTAGATAGATAGATAGATAGATAGATACCTTTATTCCCTATATGTTTACATAAATAATCACATAAATCCAGGAAATGGTGTCATGCATACAATTTAAAACATTTTGGGTACAAATTCCCAAAATGAAACGATCGAGAGTACAAAAACAAATCGTAAATCACGTCAAGTCTTGAACCACTTTCCGTGCATCCCGATCAGCAGCCCACAACAGGAACTCCTCAATCGTGTATGGTTCTAATTCTACTAGAAAATTAAATAATTTATCCTTGAACACCTTGGTGTTATCTAGGGACTCTTTTATGTGTCCCGGCAAGTTTGAGTAGAACTTGATAGCGGCGTATATACATTCTCTCTCTGACATAGTCAGTCTGTGAGCAGGGAAGTTAAAGTTATGTGAGCGCGTGTTGTGTCCAAGGCGTTTGGTGAATTTGTCGAATAGATGTCTGTGTTATGCCATAAACAAAAGTACTTCCTGAATGTAGAGGCCCACCAGAGTCAGTACTCCGTTAGACATGAATACTCCGCGACAGGAGTCTTTTATGGACAGGCAGGCTATGATGCGCAGCGCTCGCTTTTGCATCCTGAAAACTTGGCTTGCATTGGAACTCTGGCCCCACATAATAATTCCAAATCTTAGCAACGACTGAAAATTGGCGAAGTATACTAATCTCAGAGTAGGGCAGTCTGTATATTGTTGTATCACTCTTAGTGTTGTGACGGTACAATACCGGGGTATCATTATAAATTGTAATTAATTTATAAACGTAGAGTGGCTCGTAATCTAAGTGGCAGTACTTCACCTGTGTTTGATTCATGGAATCGTTATAGTGACAAGATCGATGGTTCGTTGTTCAAGTATTGTGTCTGTTACGGGGAAAATATCAAATTATACGCATACACAAATATCATCATACAGCAATTTATTCATTCAGTAATTCATATGGTTTTACATTTTAATTTCGCAAGTAAGGTTTGGTTCATTTGGTAATGGTAAATAATACGCTTTACATTTATGTGGTGACTAAGGGTTTATTTAATAAGTAATAACACACAAATAATGAAGAATGACGATTTATTTTCAATTAAAGTTTTGAAATGAGTAATGATTTTTACGTGGTTTCTGACTATTTCATTTGGTTATGGTAAAATAATATGCTTTACATTTATGTGGTGACTAAGGGTTTATTTAATAAGTAATAACACACAAATAATGAAGAATGACGATTTATTTTGAATTATAGTTTTGAAATGAATTTATCTATTTTTACGTGGTTTCTGATTATATTTCGTGGTATTCTGACGTGAATTAACGTTATAATTAAAATTCTACTGGTTACTAGTACATGCGATTTGTCCCTGCTAATTACGGTGTTTTGGTTATGTCATTCATTCCCCATGCGTTCGTTCATCCATGTTTTTGTCTTTTATGTACTTGATTTAATTTATCCTCAGATAAAGGTTAGCAGTGCATTTCCCAGCAAATAACATGCCAGTATCAAGGGTGACGATTTACCCTTAATAACAGTTTCGCAATGCATTTACCAAGCAATAACACCCAAATAATTATATTGCAAATTTCGATCGGTGATTTGTGCACGATGGTCAGTTGTGTCTGGCTAAAGTACATATATCTGATCTCATAGCGAGTCTCATACCCTAACCCTACTAGTCTGACGTGTATGAGACATAAGCCCTTTTGTTGGTGATTAACTCTTTTTATTGTTTATATTATCTTTTCTTTTGCTTTGATTTGGTCTCAGATGCATCTTTTTGACTCTTTTTATTTTTATTTTCTTTTATTTTTGTTTTGATTTGGTCTGAGATGCATCTAATTGTGAGGTAAATTACGATCGGTGATTTGTGCACGATGGTCAGTTGTGTCTGGCTAAAGTACATATATCTGATCTCATAGCGAGTCTCATACCCTAACCCTACTAGTCTGACGTGTATGAAACATAAGCCCCTCGTTTGTTTTTGACTCTTTTTATTTTTTTGATATTATCTTTTCTTTTGCTTTGATTTGGTCTCAGATGCATCTTTTTGACTCTTTTTATTTTTATTTTCTTTTTGTTTTTGTTTTGATTTGGTCTGAGATGCATCTAATTGTGAGGTAAATTACGATCGGTGATTTGTGCACGATGGTCAGTTGTGTCTGGCTAAAGTACATATATCTGATCTCATAGCGAGTCTCATACCCTAACCCTACTAGCCTGACGTGTATGAGACATAAGCCCCTCATTTGTTTTTGACTCTTTTTATTTTTATTTAATATTATCTTTTCTTTTGCTTTGATTTGGTCTCAGATGCATCTTTTTGACTCTTTTTATTTTTATTTTCTTTTTGTTTTTGTTTTAATTTGGTCTGAGATGCATCTAATTGTGAGGTAAATTACGATCGGTGATTTGTGCACGATGGTCAGTTGTGTCTGGCTAAAGTACATATATCTGATCTCATAGCGAGTCTCATACCCTAACCCTACTAGTCTGACGTGTATGAGACATAAGCCCCTCATTTGTTTTTGACTCTTTTTATTTTTATTTAATTAGTATATTTTTTTTATGTCTTCTTTTGTTTTTAATATTTTCATTTATTTTTAGTTTGTTTTTACTTTGTTTTTGTGATAATTGAATTCACTTAGCGGATGTGATTCTGCATGATTTTGACTTTGATTCATTCACGGATTTATATCCCTTCTTTACGCATGCTCATGCATGAATTCCCTTGATTCGCATTCATTCTTAACTGCCGTTATGTTTCGTATTTATTAACTTTATTTCTCACCCGATCATGACTTATGACTTGGACTCATTCAATGATTTATCTATAATATTCACATGCTCGTGCTGCCGGAAAATACTGACTCGCATTCATCCATTTCTCACTCGCTCAAGAATTCAAATATGCAAATACTGACCACATGCATTATCGATGCTAAGGGCTGTTTTATTTCACCGGCATGCAATTACAACTTATTAGTTTGATCACTCACTCGGCTGATTGATTAGTGATATTAACTACGTAACGTTAATGACAAGGGTTTAGTGATTTGGTATGACATGATGATATTTGCTGATTTTTGTAATAATTATTGACCTTCACGGATACCGGTTTTAATTTCCCGTTGCGACCGCTACCTGGGAAATCCCTTGAGTTTATATCTGTTTAAATACCTTCCTGAACTAAGCTCTTTCCCGAATCCCTTGCTAATAAAATATAAATAATAATTAAAACGCATGATACTCGAGTTTTGGTGGTGGTTTATGTGGAGTAGCAATACTTATCATACGTGACAATATTACGAAGAGAACCATACACGTTGTGGGGTGTGATTAGTTAATATGTTCGACCCGAACACATCAAGGGTTTAGAGCGATATTTGTAGTCTGCTTCAAGCGCGCAAATCTGTTTCAAAGTGCGTCGCGAAACCCACAGATCGCTCTAATTACGAAGAGAAACATACATGTTATCGTATGAGATTGATGAATGTGTTCGAACCGCACATACCAACGGGTAAGAGCGATTTTGTTGTACGGCGTGTGAGTGGTTAATATGTTCGACCCGAACACATCAAGGGGTTAGAGCGATATTTGTAGTCTGCTTCAAGCGCGCAAATCTGTTTCAAAGTGCGTCGCGAAACCCACAGATCGCTCTAATTACGAAGAGAAACATACATGTTATCGTATGAGATTGATGAATGTGTTCGATCCGCACATACCAACGGGTAAGAGCGATTTTGTTGTACGGCGTGTGATTGGTTAATATGTTCGACCCGAACACATCAAGGGGTTAGAGCGATATTTGTAGTCTGCTTCAAGCGCGCAAATCTGTTTCAAAGTGCGTCGCGAAACCCACAGATCGCTCTAATTACGAAGAGAAACATACATGTTATCGTATGAGATTGATGAATGTGTTCGATCCGCACATACCAACGGGTACGAGCGATTTTTGTAGTCTTCTTCAAGCGCGCCCTTGTATTTCAAAGTGCGGCGCGAAACTCACGGATTGCTCTAATTACGAAGAGGGTTACACACCTTTGCGCCATTTTGGGGGTTTTGTTCTTTCGTAATTTTGTGACATGATATTTTCTGGCGTATTGCCGAATTAATTTACTTGACACGCGTACTGACTTGTCTGCTAAATATTTCGCAGTGCCCTTCGAAATTGGCAGTTTGATTCGCGTTACTCGATCATCAATTGCGTCAGTACTCACTCATTAACCGTTTCTCTCTCTTGCCGACTGGATAGTTGTACTGATGTCGTAGTAGCTCGTGCCCTTGGTGTTGATTTGAATTACTCCGCGATCTCCCCGAAAATATCTAACTGGTTCAATACTGCCCTAATTGAATTATCAATTTCCCTGACTGTTTATACTAATTGCGCCCCCGTTTACACTCTCGCGATTTGTCTCGTGCCCTCGGCCGTCGAGCACTCAGTGATCACTCCCCCTGCTTTCGCATATTCTTATATGTTTTACGTCCCCCTTTTCCCCGAGCCCTGGGCCCAAATACTGCCGTCCCCGGCCTTCTACGGTGGTCTAGCCCTCCTGGGCAAATCTTTTTCGATGCCTGCGCAATAATTTCTCCCATATGTTTAAGCCACTCGATATTTTGCTGGCGGCTTGTGTTCGCTACCGATACAAATCATGTCCCCTCGTGGTGTGAGTTATCCAGCCCAAATGGGCTCTGTTCTAAGAATTTCGGTACGCGTGCATGTAGCTCGCGCTGTTTTTATGGTACTTAAGTTAATGAATCTATGGGCCGTAATATTATACTTTCGGTTTTGGAACCCCCGGCATTGGTCAATGTCGGCTAGTGGCACATCCCCTGTCTGGTTTCGAGTAATTTATATTTCCATGAACTGTTGATACTTCCGCCCGACTAGTAAACTGTTGTTACCCTTAAGTTAATGGCTTTTATTGTCCCCATTGTTGATAGAATTCTCCCGGACTGGTTCAGGGGGCTGCGGTCCCCCACGAGTCTGTTTACGTAGTTTTACGCCGGAATGCGATACTTATTTAATTATTAATACGAACGATTTTTCAGCAAATAACACCTGTCTTATCTACTCGTTGTTTAGCTAAATAAAACATGGTTTGTCGTGGGTCATTTCAGTGTATATACCACTCTGCTGAGTTGGCCGCGCAGTTGTTCCACGTGTGTCTTCCATTTCAAGTTTGAATCTATATGTATACCCAGGAACTTAGTGTTTCAGGAGCACACCACTTCTGTATTATTAATATTCACATTACCGGGAGTTTCTTGTTTTGATTGGTCAGTTTTAAAGTTGATTACACTTGTTTTACTTTGGTTTATTACAAGTTTGTTTTTGATCAGCCATTGTCCAACCTTCTCGTATAAATCTTCCCCCTGTCTGATCATTCCTTCATATGTCTCACCTGTCAGCAGTAAGTTTGTGTCATCTGCATATTTAACTATTTTTTTATTTAGGTTTAGAATCATATGTGTCATATCATTCAGATATATAACAAAAAACATTGGGCCCAGTACGCTACCCTGGGGCACCCCTCTAACAATTGATTTGGCTTGAGACGTATATTCCGTATTGTTCTGTTGACATTTCACCATTTGTTTTCTGTCTGCTAGATAGGACCGTATCCTCATCAGAGCCCGATCTCTCACCCCATACCTCTCCAGCTTCTCTAGGAGAATGTCATGGTCAATGCAATCATAGGCCTTTGAGAAATCCAGAAAGATTCCCATGACATAATCATTTCCCTCAAATGCCTTTAGTATACTATTCGTGAACGACTGCACCGCCGTTTCAATCGATCTCCCCTTCATGTAGCCATGTTGTGATGTATTAAAGTGGTTACATTTATTAAAATAGCTTACCAGCCTCCTGCTCATTGCGGCCTCAAATATCTTTGAAAAAGATGACAACAGGCTTATCGGCCTATAGTTGTTCATATCTTCCGGATCTCCCTTTTTGTGGATCGGTTTTACAAATGCAAATTTAAGTGGTTTTGGAAATATTCCCGCTTTTAACGAGTTGTTAATGATATGGGTTAGTGGTTCTGAGAATTCTTCTGCACAGAACCTAATTATTCCCGTGGGGATCTCATCGTACCCACTGCTCATCTTATTTTTAAGATTCATTATTATGTCAATTATTTCCTGGCAAGTAACATCATTTACATACATCGAAGAGTTCTCTCTCTCTATATTACATGCAAATGGTACCTCAGGCAGTGTCTTTATTAAGTCATTTGCTGCGTTTTTTAAAAAGAGGCTGAAGTCATCTGTGACTCTTTGGGGAACGCAGTCACTTTGAATATTTATTGATCCTTCCTTTTTACCTTTAATTTCAGACACCACATGCCACACTGCTTTCGATTTATTGTCAGAATTCTGGATTTTGTTATCGTACCTATGTTTCCTTATTCTGGTTAAGAGGAGTCTGTATTCTTTTCGACTTTCATTATATACGCTCTTAAATTTACCGTCGTAATTGCTCAATGTGTGCAGTAATTCCAATGTATGCCTGGCCTCTGTCACCTGAGGGTCGTTATACATGTTAAATCCAGCTAAGGATCTTCGCTTTGTAGTTTTAGGGAAGCATTCATTGAACAGCAAAATTATTCTGTTCATGAATGTAGCCCACTGTTCGTCTACTTGGTTTTTAGGAATGTTATGTAGATCAGACCATTCCTGTTCCGCTAATGCTTCCCTAAAACGTATTTTGTTATCAACACTAAATCCGCGTCCCTGCACCAGGTCACCCACAGTTGGCCTCGAGCCACCAAACACGACCCTTTGCGCATAATGATCTGATATTTGGTAGTCGAGGACATGAGACCTGTACAGTGACCTGTCACTGTTTGTAAAAATATTATCTATGGCTGACTTAGATTTCGCTGTTACCCTCGTGTATTTCTCGATCGATGGGTAGAGACCATTGTAAAGGTGCACCCGCGAGATATATTGCTTCACCCTTAAAAACAAGGGAATATATATCTCGTGATTCCCCGGTAAGAAAATACGCGGCCGCGCGATTTCCACCTCCCGAAACGCGGACACAATGATCAGCTGAACGATACGTCACAAGTAATTGTTCGGGAGTATATTTAACTCCGGCCCACCGACCTGAGAAGAGAGATCCCAGCAAGCCGCCCGTGCACGCACGTCGCTCTTGCTAACCTAACACCATAACCTGTCTTAGAAGATTAATAATTAACAACCAGTCAGTAAATAACCTAACCGTGCGATAATTATACCTAGAGACTCTGTGGGTCATGGAAATTATCCACCGGCTTCCTGTAGAACCTGTCCAGTTTCCCCGTAACACGGTAATTTATGAAGACTCTGTAGGTCGCGTAACTTATCTGTGAGCTTCGCCACTGACGGTGGATGAGCATATGAGCATAACCTGTCTTAGAGAACTAATAATTAACAACCTGTCAGTAAATAACCTAACCGTGCGATAATTATACCTAGAGACTCTGTGGGTCATGGAAATTATCCACCGGCTTCCTGTAGAACCTGTCCAGTTTCCCCGTAACACGGTAATTTATGAAGACTCTGTGGGTCGCGTAACTTATCTGTGAGCTTCACCACTGACGGTGGATGAGCATAACCTGTCTTAGAGAACTAATAATTAACAACCTGTCAGTAAATAACCTAACCGTGCGATAGTTATACCTAGAGACTCTGTGGGTCATGGAAATTATCCACCGGTTTCCTGTAGAACACCAGCTAATCCCGAATTAACAATAAACACAGAAAACTGTATAACACCACCCCGAGTTAATTCCAGCACGACACGAAACGTCATCCGCTGGGAGATGTCAAATTAGAAGAGCCGCGCCGCTGCGAGGATGGACTATAGGCAGCCCACCATACGGCCAAGTACCGAGAGGATTAATCTAGTTTAAGTTGTTCCTTTTTTTGTATTCTCTTCAGTTTTTAACCAATATATATATTATTACGGACCTATTAATTGATTTCATACCCTCACCCTCTCAGTAATAAAAAAAACAGAAACACAAAGCATTAAACTCATGAATCCTGGCCGACCCCGGTAAACACGTAATGTGATAAAGTCACCCCCTTTCTCTCATTTATAAATCATTAGGAGAGCGGGTGGCCGTTGCACCATAAGAGCCTAGTAACGCCAGAAAGTTGTTCGTATCATTGTCGCTACATTTGATATCAATGTTAAAGTCGCCCGCCAAAATAACATAGCATACTTCTGTCGATATTACATCTAACATGTTATCCAATTTATCTAAAAATACATTTACCTGGCCTTCCGACCGATACATAGATACAACTATTAGGAGAGCGGGTGGCCGTTGCACCATAAGAGCCTAGTAACGCCAGAAAGTTGTTCGTATCATTGTCGCTACATTTGATATCAATGTTAAAGTCGCCCGCCAAAATAACATAGCATACTTCTGTCGATATTACATCTAACATGTTATCCAATTTATCTAAAAATACATTTACCTGGCCTTCCGACCGATACATAGATACAACTATGTGCTTCACTTTCCCAATTACGCACTCAATAGCCGCCACTTCAAAAGTTTTCTTTTCCGCAAGCAAAGTCAGGTCACCTCTCTCCATACTTCCCTGCCCTCCCTCTAATTTTGTTACTTTTGGTGCTATTTTTTGAACTTATTGATTCACCTGTCAATACAAGACCGCCGTGCCCAGCGGCCATACTATCAGTATGGCCACCAAAAGTAACAAAATTGTTAAAAAGCTATGTGCTTGTGGCAATACAGCAAAATCGGGGCTACAGTGTAGTGTCTGCGCCAGCTTTTATCACGCAAGCTGTGTGCAGAAGGTTAAACAATGCTGTGGCACCTACCTGGCAACTGAGGAGCCTGTGGAAGAAACAAACTTCAAGAGAGAGGCATATGAGAATTTAAAAGCGCTTGTAAGTGAACTAAATTTCTCTAATTCACTACTGAAAGAAAAAGTTCAACGTCTAGAAGAAGAAAATGAGCTACTTCGATCAGAGTGTAAAGCTGTCGGACCGGCATCAAGAAACGATAACCATAACAGAAATGAAGATAGAAGAGGTTCAACAGCCGAATTTTCTGCGACACTACATGACATTTCCGCGGATGTCGGAGATGCATCGAAATTACCAACTGTAAAGAATCGCCAGGAAAAATCACACAGCGCACCGGGGACCAACAGAACGCAGCCGACCGATGCAGCTAAATCAAACAGCACCCGGGCATTAGCCACTCATATTACCATTGGGGAATGGATTTTTATAGTGCTACTCCGAATGCTGAAAAACCGTCTCAAAAGGAGAAAGACTGGAATAAAATATCTGCAAGAAAGAAAAATAATCCAGTAAACACAATCGTGGGTCTAAAGAACTGCACTGCAATGGCTCCACCTAAATATGCGTGGCTATACATAGGCAATTGTATGAACACGGTAACAACACAGGTAATCGAAGATCAGATTAGAACATATTTCCCCGACATAACAATAAAAGAGATCAGTGCTCTAGATACAAAAAGTACAAACAAATCCTTCAAACTCGGGGCCAATTTCAGCGACCTACACACATTAATGGCGCCTGACACTTGGCCCGCTCGAGTAAAGGTTAGGCGATTCAACTTCCCAAGAAACGAAATTAGAGGAGCAAATTTTCCGAAACAATCGGCAAAACAAAAACCAACGTAGAAGAATACAGGAGGATGGCACAACTAAATTCATGTACAATAAACACACGATCCGTCAATAGTGGTCGCAATCGCGACTCTGGTGGGCCTCTACATTCAGGAAGTACTTTTGTTTATGGCAAAACACAGACATCTATTCGACAAATTCACCAAACGCCTTGGACACAACACGCGCTCACATAACTTTAACTTCCCTGCTCACAGACTGACTATGTCAGAGAGATAATGTATATACGCCGCTATCAAGTTCTACTCAAACTTGCCGGGACACATAAAAGAGTCCCTAGATAACACCAAGGTGTTCAAGGATAAATTATTTAATTTTCTAGTAGAATTAGAACCATACACGATTGAGGAGTTCCTTTTGTGGGCTGCTGATCGGGATGCACGGAAAGTGGTTCAAGACTTGACGTGATTTACGATTTGTTTTTGTACTCTCGATCGTTTCATTTTGGGAATTTGTACCCAAAATGTTTTAAATTGTTTGCATGACACCATTTCCTGGATTTATGTAATTATTTATGTAAACATATAGGGAATAAAGGTATCTATCTATCTATCTATCTATCTATTATGGGCGCGACCAGTTTTAACGCATTTGGTAGCATGTCGGTACCGTTTTTATTAGCTAAAATCGCAAAAATGTGTATTTGGAAATAGCACATTTTCAACATTTTGGGGTACTCTGATATGACCAATAACATTCAAAATGCACTTTTTCTATGGACCCTGACGAGCTTTAGCCGATGCAAGTCGCAGAATTGAAATCGGTTGAGATTTGTAAATGTTATAACGAATTTACCGAAAATAAGCTCCATTCAACGGCTTAGAGCACATTTTCGGTACATTTCTTCGTGACGCAGCCGACAACTATAAATCGTTTTAATCTTTTTTACCGACCAACATATCATGGGCGCGACCATTTATATCGGATTTGGTAGCATGTCGGTACCGTTTTTATTAGCTAAAATCGCAAAAATGTGTATTTGGAAATAACACATTTTCAACATTTTGGGGTACTCTGATATGACCAATAACATTCAAAATGCACTTTTTCGATGCAAGCTGACGAGCTTTAGCCGATGCAAGTGGCAGAATTGAAATCAGTTGATATTTGTAAATGTTATAACGAATTTACCGCAAAAATGTGAATTTGGAAATAACACATTTTCATCATTTTGGGGTACTCTGATATGACAAATAACGTTTAGAGTGCACTTTTCTATGCGCCTTAAAGAGCTTTAGCCGATGCAAGTCGCAGAATTTAAATCGGTTGAGAATTGTAAATGTTATAACGAATTTACCGAAAATAAGCTCCATTCAACGAGCTGGAGCACATTTTCGGTAAATTTCTTCGTGACGCAGGCGAGAACGATAAATCGTTTTAATCTTTTTTAGAGACCAACATATCATGGGCGCGACCATTTTTAACGCATTTGGTAGCATGTCGGTACCGTTTTTATTAGCTAAAATCGCAAAAATGTGTATTTGGAAATAACACATTTTCAACATTTTGGGGTACTCTGATATGACCAATAACATTCAAAATGCACTTTTTCTATGTACCCTGACGAGCTTTAGCCGATGCAAGTGGCAGAATTAAAATCGGTTGATATTTGTAAATGTTATAACGAAAGTACCGCAAAAATGTGAATTTGGAAATAACACATTTTCATCATTTTGGGGTACTCTGATATGACAAATAACGTTTAGAATGCACTTTTCTATGCGCCTTAAAGAGCTTTAGCCGATGCAAGTCGCAGAATTTAAATCCGTTGAGAATTGTAAATGTTATAACGAATTTACCGAAAATATGCTCCATTCAACGGCTTAGAGCACATTTTCGGTAAATTTCTTCGTGACGCAGGCGAGAACGATAAATCGTTCTAATCTTTTTTACAGACCAACATATCATGGGCGCGACCATTTTTAACGCAATTGGAAGCATGTCGGTATCGTTTTTATTTGCTAAAATCGCAAAAATGTGTATTTGGAAATAACAAATTTTCAACATTTTGGGGTACTCTGATATGACCAATAACATTCAAAATGCACGTTTTCTATGCACCCTGACGAGCTTTAGCCGATGTAAGTCGCAGAATTGAAATCGGTTGAGATTTGTAAATGTTATAACGAATTTACCGCAAAAATGTGAATATGGAAATAACACATTTTCATCATTTTGGGGTACTCTGATATGACAAATAACGTTTAGAATACACTTTTTCTATGCTCCTTAAAGAGCTTTAGCCGATGCAAGTCGCAGAATTTAAATCGGTTGAGAATTGTAAATGTTATAACGAATTTACCGAAAATAAGCTCCATTCAACGGCTTAGAGCACATTTTCGGTAAATTTCTTCCTGACGCAGGCGAGAACAATAAATCGTTTTAATCTTTTTTACAGACCAACATATCATGGGCGCGACCATTTTTAACGCATCTGGTAGCATGTCCGTACCGTTCTTATTAGCTAAAATCGCAAAAATGTGTATTTGGAAATAACACATTTTCAACATTTTGGGGTACTCTGATATGACCAATAACATTCAAAATGCACGTTTTCTATGCGACCTGATGAGCTTTAGCCGACGCAAGTGGCAGAATTGAAATCGGTTGACATTTGTAAATGTTATAACGAATTTACCGCAAAAATGTGAATTTGGAAATAACACAATTTCATCATTTTGGGGCACTCTGATATGACAAATAACTTTTAGAATACACTTTTTCTATGCGCCTTAAAGAGCTTAAGCCGATGCAAGTCGCAGAATTGAAATCGATTGAGAATTGTAAATGTTATAACGAATTTACCGAAAATAAGCTCCATTCAACGGCTTAGAGCACATTTTCGGAAAATTTCTTCGTGACGCAGGCGAGAACGATAAATCGTTTTAATCTTTTTTACAGACCAACATATCATGGGCGCGACCATTTTTAACGCATTTGGTAGCATGTTGGTACCGTTATTATTAGCTAAAATAGCAAAAATGTGTATTTGGAAATAACACATTTTCAACATTTTGTGGTACTCTGCTATGACCAATAACATTCAAAATGCACTTTTTCTATGCACCCTAACGAGCTTTAGCCGATGCAAGTGGCAGAATTGAAATCGGTTGATATTTGTAAATGTTATAACAAATTTACCGAAAATAAGCTCCATTCAACGGCCTAGAGCACATTTGCGGTAAATTTCTTCGTGACGCAGGCGAGAACGATAAATCGTTTTAATCTTTTTTACAGATCAACATATTATGGGCGCGACCATTGTTAACGCATTTGGTAGCATGTCGGTACCGTTTTTATTAGCTAAAATCGCAAAAATGTGTATTTGGAAATAATAATAATAATAAAATAATAATAAAATCTTTATTGTATTGCGATTCATAGAATATTACAATAGTCGGGCAGTTTGAGGACATTTATTCTGGAGCGTCCCCATATTCTCCTACATATTCTTGATTATAGCATAACATAACATTATTCATAGTCACTTGATACAATCATATCACAATCATTCATAGTCAATACAATTTACATAGATGTATAATTGATGTATAATACTAACACATATTTACATTATAACCCAATCCTTCTAATCCAAAAATTCATTGATGGAATAATAGGGGTTCTCCATGAAATATTCCTTCGCCGCATGTCTGAATTGATTCCTGTTTTTGCATTCTTTCATTGCATTTGGGAGTTTATTGTATATTTTGATGCCCATGTAGTGCACTCCTCTTTCATAGAAGGTGGTGCGGTGCTTGGGTATACTAAGGGAGGAGGCGTTGCGTGTGCTTACTCCGCTTATCGAGTTATTTGTGTGGAACTTGCCCAGGTTATCGTACATATATAATGTCATCCTGTTGAGATATAGGGAGAATATTGTCATTATCCTGAGGTTTATGAAATGCGGTTTGCAGTGATCTCGCCAAGGTAAATTTGCTATTAGCCGCACAATTTTTTTTTGCTTCATTAGGAGTCTCTGAGTATGTATCGAGCTTCCCCATGCTGTTAAGGCATATTCCAGATGACTTTTTATGTGGGCATTGTAGTAAATTATTAATACGTTTATTTCAACGCATTTTTTCAGGTTGAGTAGAGCATAATGTCCTTTATTTAGTTTCGTTTCTAAATATTCGATGTGTTTTTCCCAGTTTAGGTGCTTGTCAATTTGTAGGCCTAGATACTTTGTATGTTCTACTACCGGGATTGATTTTTTTGAACTTTTCACTAACATACTAGTACTTTCGTTAGAGTTTGTCTGTGCAGAGAACATCATTACTGCGGATTTTGATGCATTTAGGTGTAGATTATTTTTGTCGCACCATTTCTCTAATGCAAGTGTAACTGAATTGCATAGTTTTATGGTATCCTCTTGATTTGCGTTCTGCATTAATATTGTCGAGTCGTCTGCATATTGGGTTATTTTGGCATTATTATATATTACGATTGTTTTGGCTAGCCTGTTGCTATATATTATAAAGAGTAATGGGGATAATATTCCACCTTGCGGCAGTCCAATTGTAATCGTTCGCCGTTCTGACGCGTAAACGTCTATTCCATCGGCAGTGTTCTGTCTTAGTTCCACATATTGTGTGCGGTTTTTAAGGTACGATTCGAACCATTGTATGACTGAGTTTGCTAAGTGATGTTCCTTCAGTTTCCTGAGAAGTATGTGGAGTTCCACCGTGTCAAACGCCTTTGAAAAATCATAATAGATACCGGCAACTTTTTTGTTGGACTCTATGTGTTCAGTTATGAAATCTATTACTTCATGTATCGCGGTAGTTGTATTTTTACCGGGGACAAATCCATGGTGGGTGTCTGATATAAGCTGGTTGACTTGCAAAAACTCCATTAATTTAATATTCATCGCCTTGTCTATCGCTTTGGCAAATACAGATAAGTTTGCTATGCTTCTGTAATTACATATATCTTTCTTGTCTCCTTTTTTGTGTATAGGGGTGACTCTGGCCAGTTTTAGTTGTTCTGGGTACGTGGCGGTTCTGAAAGAGTTGTTTATAACATTATTTAATGGTATCGCCAGTATATCAGCAACCTCTTGTATAATATAGCAAGGAATGTTGTCTGGGCCAACAGATTTTAGTATTGATACCGTTTCATTATAGTTTAGTGTTGGGGGTTCAAATTTACTGTGGTCATACTTCGTATTTTCTGATTCTACTGGGTATGTACCATGCGGTATTGCATCGATAAAGTGTTTGTTTAGTATATTGACTATCCGTTTTGGACATGTGACTTCTTCATCATCTATATTAAGTGTGATTTTAGTGCTTTCCTTTTTTTTTGTGTTAATATTGGTGTTAATTAATTTCCAGGCTGCTTTTGTGACATTGTTGGCTCTGGTGATTGCGTTTCCATTAAATTGTTTTTTGGCAGTTTCCAACTTTATATTGTACACCTTCTTTAACTCCTTGTAATTGATCTTAAGATTATGGTCGTCTGTCATTTTAATGAGCCAGTGTAATTTCTTTAATTGTTTGGACATATGGACAATCTCTGATGTTATCCATCGTCCACTTTCTCTTTTCTTTGCCGGCTTAAAACTTTTTAGTGGAAATGCGAGTTCGAAGTAATATTTGAATAGGTCTATGAATACATTATATTTATCATTAATATCTTCGGTCATTAATACTTCTTGCCAGTCTTCCGTACTTAGGTAATTACGGAAGTTCAATTTATTTTCTTCCGAGAAGTTTCGTCTTTTTATTGTGATTGTCGATTGAGGTAATTGGCTATATAATGAAATATCTAGAACCACTACGGCATGGTCTGAAAACTCGATTGATGTGTTGTAGCAGTTATAGTTGAACTGCCAATTTGTAAATATATTGTCAAGTAACGCATTTTGTCGTGTAGCCTGATTAGTTACTCGGTTAAGTCCGTAGGATGATAATGTGCCTAAGAAATGTATTTTTTGCCTTGAGTCTGCTAGTAAATTTATGTTGAAATCTCCACAGTAGAATATATGTTTGAACCTTGTGTGCATATGTCTTAATGTATTATTTACCTTTTCGCTGAATATTTCGTAGTCACTATCTGGCGGATGGTATACCGATATTATTACACCCCTCTCTCCCTCTATTTTAAAGGAAACCGCCGTACACTCATATACTCCTTCTTTGGATTCCACAGGAACTTCAATAGATGTCGCCTCTATATCGCATCGGGCTAGAATAAGCACACCACCACCCCCCTGTTGCGTCCTACAATAATAATTAATGGTAACATAGTTAGCAATATTAAGAATATTTATTTCAGTCTCCTGGAGCCAGTGCTCGCATACGCTTATAAAATGAGGATAGTTTTGTTCTTTGGTGAATACCTCCATATTGAGTTTTTTATGTCTGATGCTCCTGGCGTTTAGTTGTATTATTCTTATTTTCTCAGTGATCTCACTAGTCCCTACGGGGTCTCTCGTAATTTGGCTTACGCTGGTTGTTAAGTTTTCGTGGGTAGTTGCTTTCGTTTCCTTGTTTACGAAAAAACTTAAACGTACTTACTGCAATTCCTTCTGGCCATATATCAGGATTTTTCACGTCTACGTTCGCGTCTTCGGGTATGCCTATTTTGAAGCATTTATATTTGTTAGATGAGCGACGATCTTCTCTTTCGATGGTTTCTATGATAGGCAATATGTTGGGGAACCTCGCTTTTAATAAATTCAGCAGTTGCTTCTCGTCATATTCGTGTTTGAATTTGCCTACATGATACCAATCTGTCTTTTGTTCTCTGTAGACAACATCTCTCAAGTTTCTGTTATTACCAAACGTTGTGGTATTATTATTTTTCTGGAATTGTAATGTGTGGTCCTTCACCTTGTATGTGTTATTTGCATTATCTGCTGCTTCCCAATGTTTATTTGTTGTATTTATATTCTTCGGGTTTTCACTGTTTTGTGTATAGGTGTTGATTCTTTTTGTGGTCTCAGTTCTTGTTTCCTTGTTCGATATTTTTTGATTCGGCAGCCGGGAACGGTCTTGCGGGTTTTTATTTGAATGTGCAGCGTCGCTATATCTGGCATGGCTAGTTTCTGCACTTTCAGTTGATGGGCCTGACTCTACTATAGTTGGTATCGAGTCCGTGTATTTTATTCTCTGCTTGGTGGGTGGCGATGGCATCCTCTCGTTTTGTAGTCGATCCAGTAGTTCGATTTGCTGTTTTAGCGAGGTTATGGTGATATTTTGATTATGGATTAGAGCATCTTTCTGCTTACAGATCTCCTTCAGGTATTTTATCTCTATGTTACTTACGTAACTGTCGCTTTGCACTTCCTCGAGTCCACACTCAATAATTGTATTGCCACTGTCACTACTATCATTTGAGCTGTTGTGTGGGTCTTCAATGGCCTCCACAGTTTCACAACAGTTTATTGTCTTATTGTCTATTTGTACTACACCTTTCAGGCGTTTAATGCATCCAGGGTGTATTTTGGTGCCACACGAAATACACATTGGGCCTGTTTTAGCAACCAGTTTGCAATGTTTACATGGATTATTGGGATGTGGTTCGCACACGTCCGCACTGTGTGCCGCCATTTTAACTAACTGAAACGAAGACAAATTAAAACGAAATAACAAATTTTCAACATTTTGGGGTACTCTGATATGACCAATAACATTCAAAATGCACTTTTTCTATGCACCCTAACGAGCTTTAGCCGATGCAAGTGGCAGAATTGAAATTGGTTGATATTTGTAAATGTTATAACAAATTTACCGAAAATAAGCTCCATTCAACGGCCTAGAGCACATTTGCGGTAAATTTCTTCGTGACGCAGGCGAGAACGATAAATCGTTTTAATCTTATTTACAGATCAACATATTATGGGCGCGACCATTTTTAACGCATTTGGTAGCATGTCGGTACCGTTTTTATTAGCTAAAATCGCAAAAATGTGTATTTGGAAATAACAAATTTTCAACATTTTGGGGTACTCTGATATGACCAATAACATTCAAAATGCACTTTTTCTATGCACCCTGACGAGCTTTAGCCGATGCAAGTCGCAGAATTGAAATCGGTTGAGATTTGTAAATGTTATAACAAATTTACCGAAAATAAGCTCTATTCAACGGCCTAGAGCACATTTGCGGTAAATTTCTTCGTGACGCAGGCGAGAACGATAAATCGTTTTAATCGTTTTTACAGATCAACATATTATGAGCGCGACCATTTTTAACGCATTAGGTAGCATGTCGGTACCGTTTTTATTAGCTAAAATCGCAAAAATGTGTATTTGGAAATAACACATTTTCAACATTTTGGGGTACTCTGATATGACCAATAACATTCAAAATGCACTTTTTCTATGCACCCTGACGAGCTTCAGCCGATGCAAGTGACAGAATTTAAATCGGTTGATATTTGTAAATGTTATAACGAATTTACCGCAAAAATGTGAATATGGAAATAACACATTTTCATCATTTTGGGGTACTCTGATATGACAAATAACGTTTAGAATGCACTTTTCTATGCGCCTTAAAGAGCTTTAGCCGATGCAAGTCGCAGAATTTAAATCGGTTGAGAATTGTAAATGTTATAACGAATTAACCGAAAATAAGCTCCATTCAACGGCTTAGAGCACATTTTCGGTAAATTTCTTCGTGACGCATGCGAGAACGATAAATCGTTTTAATCTTTTTTACAGACCAACATATCATGGGCGCGACCATTTTTAACGCATTTGGTAGCTTGTCGGTTGTGTTTTTATTTGCTAAAATCGCAAAAATGTGTATTTGGAAATAACACATTTTCAACATTTTGGGGTACTCTGATATGACCAATAACATTCAAAATGCAGTTTTTCTATGCACCCTGACGAGCTTTAGCCGATGCAAGTCGCAGAATTGAAATCGGTTGGGATTTGTAAATGTTATAACAAATTTACCGCAAAAATGTGAATTTGGAAATAACACATTTTCATCATTTTGGGGTGCTCTGATATGACAAATAACGTACAGAATGCACTTTTTCTATGCGCCCTGAAGAGCTTTAGCCGATGCAAGTCGCAGAATTGAAATCGGTTGAGATTTGTAAATGTTATAACGAATTTACCGAAAATAAGCTCCATTCAACGGCTTAGAGCACATTTTCGGTAAATTTCTTCGTGACGCAGGCGAGAACAATAAATCGGGGTCTATATCATTGAATACGTTTTCAATGGATATCTACGTCTTTCGGAGCACACAGAATTGGGTGTCGAATGCTTCGGATGTTTGTATCGTTGAGTATTGTATTAATGGAAATTGTATTGCTGGGCGCCGGTATTACAGAATACACGTATCGATGGATATTTTGTCGATATATCGAAAAAAAGTGGGGATGATGATTGCAGAAATACATGTGGCAACGCTGCATTTCGCTGTCAGATCAGATGTTTGACTTTGACAAATAAATACTTTCAGAGCATGTAAAATGCAAAACAAATATATTAACCTTGTTTGTTAATGACACTGTTGTGTCCACCGGTGCACACTTGTGTTGTACTGTTTGTGTTTAAAACAATCTGGCTTAGTGTGGAGGCCTAGCAAACGACAGAACAGAATGTCAGGACAGAGGACATGAAGCAGTGATGGTGCTGGGAGGCTAGAGGTTACCCCTACAATGAGTTGGCCGAAAAGGGCAGTCAACGGAGTCACACGGGTCTGTGCGGAAACAATGACGGAAGGAAACCATGGCACCGGATTATTATAGGTGATAGTTGCACGTCGTAGCGATTTGGGTCTGATCTGCACCGTGATATCCGTGAAAGATTATTAATATTGAGTTACATGAAGACACCAACAACATGTTCTTCCCTATGCTCTTCGAAGATTGTACCTACATGAACTTTATGTCGAGTTGATTGTTGTGAAGTGTACACGTGAAGTGTTGTGAAGACGCTACACCAATTACATGAACTTTGTGTCGAGTTGCTTGTTGTAAAGTGGACATGCCACGTCCAAAAACACATTATATTTGTACATGAAACTATTATGTAAGAAACAAATAGAATATCAACATTGTCACACCTTTTTTATCATATTTACATTTGTCCACTTCTGTGAGTAGTAATCCCGAGTTACGTTGTGTCGTTATTGGATAAACACTTGTATGACTGAATAAAATTAAATATCTTGGATAGATATTCATAACAAATTAAATTGCAAAACCCATTGTTGACAGTTAATTTGTGAAATGTCATATATGTACATGTTTCGTGGACATAAAAATTGTCTCTGCTTATTTGATGGCTATCTTTCTTTATATTTCGTTATTAATCGGTACTGTCCCTCTAAATTAAAGGTTAGCAGCTAATAGTTAATATCTGTTATATACTTCTTTGACTTACATTAAATAACTACGTTGCTTTTAAATAAGTTGCGGAAGAATTTAAAGAATTGTTCAATGAATATTAACACTTAACTGTTAACTTCTAATTTAGAAGAACAATTTACATTAAAAAATAGAGTATTAAATAAAATTACACCGCCATAAAATGAGCAGTGACATTTCTTATGTCCGCCAGTTTTGTTTTTCAATTGCTAGGTTGCATGGCTTGCACTTTGTGAATGTTTTCTATCAACCCCCGCAAGGAGTGGCCCAAGGGAGCACTCAACGGAGTCACACGAGTCTGTGCGGAAACAATGACGGAAGGAAACCATGGCACCGGATTATTATAGGTGACAGAGTAGTTGCACGTCGTAGCGATTTGGGCCTGATCTGCACCGTGATATTCGTGAAAGATTATTAATATTGAGTTACGTGAAGACGCTACACCAATTACATGTTCTTGGAAGATTGTATCTACATGAAGTTTGTCACACCTTTTTTATCATATTTACATTTGTCCACTTCTGTGAGTACTAATCCCGAGTTTCGTTGTGTCGTTATTGGATAAACACTTGTATGACTGAATAAAATTAAATAACTTGGATAGATATTCATAACAAATTAAATTGCAAAACCCATTGTTGACAGTTAATTTGTGAAATGTCATATATGTACATGTTTCGTGGACATAAAAATTGTCTCTGCTTATTTGTTGGCTATCTTTTTTTATATTTCGTTATTAATCGGTACTGTGCTTCTAAATTAAAGGTTAGCAGCTAATAGTTAATATTTGTTGAATACTTCTTTGACTTACATTAAATAAATACGTTCCTTTTAAATAAGTTGCGGAAAAATTTAAAGAATTGTTTAATGAATTTTAACACTTAACTGTTAACTTCTAATTTAGAAGAACAATTTACATTAAAAAATAGAGTATTAAATAAAATTACACCGCAATAAAATGAGCAGTGACATTTCTTATGTCCGCCAGTTTTGGGATGGGCATGGGATTATAATACTTTAAACTTTAATGTGATTGTTTTCCATCAATGCTTACATGTTTGTTATATTTTATTATTTGTTAAATTTTATTCTTTGAGCCAATCTATTAAGAAATTATTGTACTGTATTATGTAAATTGTCTATGATTTTTAAGCCTTGTGTAATATAATATTAATATAATAATCTAATAAAAAAATATTTTCAAGTGTTTTTTTTTAAATTTAATGTGGATTAGATGCACCTGATAAATTTAAGCCCTATCTTACAGTCTCCGATTACCTATCTAAAAAAGGCAGTTATTCATTTGATACTATTGCGGGGACAGAAAACTAACCATCAATTAACCCTCGAGCGCACGAATGTCAAATATAGTAAAAGTAATAGTTTTCATTAATATTCTTTTATCGGTTTTAAATTTTATGTACCTTCCTGAAACATATTAAGCCATGTAATTAACAACGTTTTAAAGAAAATTAAATTTTACTTTTTGAGTGAGTAAGCATTTTGGTCCCACAGACCAACCGGGGGCTTTCATATGTAAAATAATGCGAAAATATAATAAATACGAGCGAAGTTAAATTCATCTGTCCACAACTGGTTTTGATTAAAATTTTAATTCAAATCAATTACATCTTGCATTCAACGACTTGACATAAAGAGAGAAATCATCTTCTAACAGAGATTGTACTTTTGTATAATGGAAGTGGTAGTAAGCTTCTGATTTTAAAATACACTAAATGACGCTGTAATTTACATTTAAAGTTCATCCAATTCCTCGAATGCTGGTGTTAGTATTATCTTCATCGGCTTGCAAAACAGCTTCCTCAGCTTGGGCAGTTTTTGCTGTGCTTTGCCTACCTACCGTCTCTTGGTTAACATATACTCGAGCTTTTCATCTTATATGCTGATCAAGTATTTGCAAAACATTTTCAACTGAATATCTCCTGCATGATATTATGCAGCGCACCAAAATTTTTCGCCACATTTTCCAGAAAAAACAGTCGTTTTCGAAAACAGTATTCGTTTAAAACACAAATAATAATTATTAATATTTATTTATAATTATTATTATATTTAGCACTAATTATTCAAATTTCAATAGTAATAATTAAATGATTGATGGTATTGTTCGAAATTTTGGTACAGAAAACAGAAAATTTATAGTAATGATTCAAAATTTTCCTTCAGTCTTTGAAGTTACGGAGAATAAAAATTTTATTGTGACAGAAATAATTGAAAATTTGATTATAATAATTAAAATGTAAAAATTGTGATAGAAATAAAATAAACTTTGACAGTCATGCAGACAGAAATAATTTATTTTTAATAGATATATCTAAAATAAACTGAAATTAAAAACATTGATTGAAATTTTTGTAGGAATTATTAAAATATTGACAACGATATTAAAACCAATCAGTAATAATTTTGACACTGTCTTTTTTTTACGATTTTATAAATTTTAAAGAATATAGTAATATTAAAAAAAAAACATGTAAATGGTTATAATTGTAATTTTGGCAGTAATAATTGAAGTTTTTACAGTAATCTTTGAAATGTTGACAGAAAGAAGTAATCTTCATAATTATATATATCGCACGCAAATAATGTAGCAACTGTTATTTTATATCAATGTTAATCGTATTAAGCTAAATTCTCAATAAGCTAAGTTTTTCATAGATAATTATCAATAGTGTGTTATATTTTATCTTTCTAATACAAAACCGCACAATAAATATTGTAATGTAGACAATGCCGTTTTACATTTTAATAATATATTTGTCACATAAGAATATCTCTTATCGTATACAATATCTCTATGTTGAGCACGGTAACTGAGACACCCTGTACCTATATATGACGTGCAAGCAAGCCCAAATGTGCGTATATAGTAATTAATGGAAAAAGTACCCAGATCATTGATTCGTAGACACAGGAATTTGTTGGTATTAAGTTGATTTCAAATTAATTAAATATTATTCATCGTCATTCGTAATATGCGTAAAAGGCATGTAGGGTTGCTAACCGGAAATGTGACATAAGTACTTGTAATATACTATCTCTATAAAAAAAATGCGTGGCATGATAACATTTACATTACATTCACATTACTTTCAATGTATTATTCCTAATATGCTGATAGCAGTTTGCACATTTAGTTCATCTAACAACCCGTTCTTTTTCTGCAAGGGAACCAATGTTATTATATTTGAATTAAAAGACTTTTTTTTTTAATTTCCTAGTTCCTACACATTTTCCCAAAAAGTCCTTCCATTTCTTTAATTTTTGCACTTGCAAAATTGTTACAACAAAAATAGTTTTACAATTAGTAAGAGATTGGTACAAAGGCGAAGTTCCAAAAGTGAAGTTTATTTTAACAGTTTGATTTTTACTTTAAATCATAAGCGACCTAAAATGTCACAGTTTGACACTAGATATAAAAAATATATTGAAAGTGTTTTACAAAAATGCCACATCTCACTCTGATGCAGAAAGCTAGAGCGATTGTAAAGCTAGAATAAAATTGGTCTTCAGCTCCTGTGGTAAGACTAAACTTAAAACGGTATCTACCTACCGTAAATCAAATAAATACCTAAATTGATTGATAACTCTAAAAAGCTTTAAATAACTATTAAGCATTAAGAGAGGTAAGTATCTTTTACCAGTCGATGTCGAGTTTGCGCCCGAGCGACAGCGAGGGCTAGCAATAAAGACCGAGACTGGTCAAAACTTACCTCTCAAATTGCTTATAACTGTTTTTCCACTCCTGAAGTTGGTTTAATTGTTTGTGTTTGATTAATTTATTTTCGCAACATGAACCAAATGTCAGTACAGCTTTGGTTGCTAAGACTATTTTTCAAACAAAGTGTGAATGTCAGAAATTGCATTCGTTCAGTTGTAAAATGAATTCCAATGAAAACAAACAAGCAATGGCAATTGAAGAAGCTGCAGATGCTGTCTGTTCCTTCCTACTGCCGGAGAAGTCGAAGGGGTGTTATCAAAAGTGTTTTAAAGATTGGTGCCAGAGAAAGAACGCTATTGAAATTATTTTACTTACTTCCCTGAGGGAAGTAAGTGATTACTTACTTCCCGTTGCTCATAGTAACCAAAGCTTTATCGGTAAGTGGTACTTACTTCCACTAAATCAATGTTATAACAGTGTACTTACCATGCAAGGAGTGGAAAAAAGATATTATTGCAAGGTGGAAAGACCGCAGGTCGATGCGAATAAAATATTGCTACTATTACTATTGTTGCATTAGTCTTCAAACTTTTTAAATAAGAGTATGGAGTAATGTCAAGTCTTGTCGTTGGGTGCTAGATGCAATAAATAGAAATAAAAAATAGAATTTGAATCAAAAGCAGTTGTGGACAGATGAATTTACCTTCGCTCGTGATGGCATATTTAATATGCATAACCATAATTATTTTGTATATAAAACCCCCATTAACACAACGGTTGGTCTGTGGGACCAAAAATGTTAGTCACTCAAAAAGTAAAATTTGATTTTCTTTAAAAAGTCAATTACTAGGCTTAACTTGTTTTAGGAAGGTACATAAAATTTAAAACCAATAAAAGAATATTAATGAAAACTATTACTTTTACTATATTGGACATTCGTGCGCTTGAGGGTTAATTGATGGTTAGTTTTCTGTCTCCGCAATAGTATCAAATGAATAACTGCCGGTTTTAGATAGGTAATCGGAGACTGTAAGATAGGGCTTAAATTTATCAGGTGCATCTAATCCACATTAAATTTAAAAAAAACACTTGAAAATATCTTTTTTTTTTATTATTATAATAAATATAATAAATAATAAATATAACACAAGGCTTAAAAATCATAGACTATTTACATAATACAGTACAATAATTTCTTAATAGATTGGCTCAAAGAATAAAATTTAACAAAGAATAAAATATAATAAACACATATACATTGATAGAAAACATTCACAAAGTGCAAGCCATGCAACCTAGCAATTGAAAAACAAAACTGGCGGACATAAGAAATGTCACTGCTCATTTTATGGCGGTGTAATTTTATTTAATACTCTATTTTTTAATGTAAATTGTTCTTCTAAATTAGAAGTTAACAGTTAAGTGTTAAAATTCATTGAACAATTCTTTAAATTCTTCCGCAACTTATTTAAAAGCAACGTAGTTATTTAATGTAAGTCAAAGAAGTATATAACAGATATTAACTATTAGCTGCTAACCTTTAATTTAGAGGGACAGTACCGATTAATAACGAAATATAAAGAAACATAGCCAACAAATAAGCAGAGACAATTTTTATGTCCACGAAACATGTACATATATGACATTTCACAAATTAACTGTCAACAATGGGTTTTGCAATTTAATTTGTTATGAATATCTATCCAAGATATTTAATTTTATTCAGTCATACAAGTGTTTATCCAATAACGACACAACGTAACTCGGGATTACTACTCACAGAAGTGGACAAATGTAAATATGATAAAAAAGGTGTGACAATGTTGATATTCTATTTGTTTCTTACATAATAGTTTCATGTACAAATATAATGTGTTTTTGGACGTGGCATGTCCACTTTACAACAAGCAACTCGACACAAAGTTCATGTAATTGGTGTAGCGTCTTCACAACACTTCACGTGTACACTTCACAACAATCAACTCGACATAAAGTTCATGTAGGTACAATCTTCGAAGAGCATAGGGAAGAACATGTTGTTGGTGTCTTCATGTAACTCAATATTAATAATCTTTCACGGATATCACGGTGCAGATCAGACCCAAATCGCTACGACGTGCAACTATCACCTATAATAATCCGGTGCCATGGTTTCCTTCCGTCATTGTTTCCGCACAGACCCGTGTGACTCCGTTGACTGCCCTTTTCGGCCAACTCATTGTAGGGGTAACCTCTAGCCTCCCAGCACCATCACTGCTTCATGTCCTCTGTCCTGACATTCTGTTCTGTCGTTTGCTAGGCCTCCACACTAAGCCAGATTGTTTTAAACACAAACAGTACAACACAAGTGTGCACCGGTGGACACAACAGTGTCATTAACAAACAAGGTTAATATATTTGTTTTGCATTTTACATGCTCTGAAAGTATTTATTTGTCAAAGTCAAACATCTGATCTGACAGCGAAATGCAGCGTTGCCACATGTATTTCTGCAATCATCATCCCCACTTTTTTTCGATATATCGACAAAATATCCATCGATACGTGTATTCTGTAATACCGGCGCCCAGCAATACAATTTCCATTAATACAATACTCAACGATACAAACATCCGAAGCATTCGACACCCAATTCTGTGTGCTCCGAAAGACGTAGATATCCATTGAAAACGTATTCAATAATGCGCTCCGATAAATCGTTTTAATCTTTTTTACAGACCAACATATCATGGGCGCGACCATTTTTAACGCATTTGGTAGCATGTCGGTACCGTTCTTATTAGCTAAAATCGCAAAAATGTGTATTTGGAAATAACACATTTTCAACATTTTGGGGTACTCTGATATGACCAATAACATTCAAAATGCACGTTTTCTATGCGACCTGACGAGCTTTAGCCGACGCAACTGGCAGAATTGAAATCGGTTGATATTTGTAAATGTTATAACGAATTTACCGCAAAAATGTGAATTTGGAAATAACACATTTTCATCATTTTGGGGTACTCTGATATGACCAATAACATTCAAAATGCACGTTTTCTATGCGAGCTGACGAGCTTTAGCCGACGCAAGTGGCAGAATTGAAATCGGTTGATATTTGTAAATGTTATAACGAATTTACCGCAAAAATGTGAATTTGGAAATAACACATTTTCATCATTTTGGGGTACTCTGATATGACAAATAACTTTTAGAATACATTTTTTCTATGCGCCTTAAAGAGCTTTAGCCGATGCAAGTCGCAGAATTGAAATAGATTGAGATTTGTAAATGTTATAACGAATTTACCGAAAATAAGCTCCATTCAACGGCTTAGAGCACATTTTCGGTAAATTTCTTCCTGACGCAGGCGAGAACAATAAATCGTTTTAATCTTTTTTACAGACCAACATATCATGGGCGCGACCATTTTTAACGCATCTGGTAGCATGTCCGTACCGTTCTTATTAGCTAAAATCGCAAAAATGTGTATTTGGAAATAACACATTTTCAACATTTTGGGGTACTCTGATATGACCAATAACATTCAAAATGCACGTTTTCTATGCGACCTGACGAGCTTTAGCCGACGCAAGTGGCAGAATTGAAATCGGTTGACATTTGTAAATGTTATAACGAATTTACCGCAAAAATGTGAATTTGGAAATAACACAATTTCATCATTTTGGGGCACTCTGATATGACAAATAACTTTTAGAATACACTTTTTCTATGCGCCTTAAAGAGCTTAAGCCGATGCAAGTCGCAGAATTGAAATCGATTGAGATTTGTAAATGTTATAACGAATTTACCGAAAATAAGCTCCATTCAACGGCTTAGAGCACATTTTCGGAAAATTTCTTCGTGACGCAGGCGAGAACGATAAATCGTTTTAATCTTTTTTACAGACCAACATATCATGGGCGCGACCATTTTTAACGCATTTGGTAGCATGTTGGTACCGTTATTATTAGCTAAAATAGCAAAAATGTGTATTTGGAAATAACACATTTTCAACATTTTGTGGTACTCTGCTATGACCAATAACATTCAAAATGCACTTTTTCTATGCACCCTAACGAGCTTTAGCCGATGCAAGTGGCAGAATTGAAATCGGTTGATATTTGTAAATGTTATAACAAATTTACCGAAAATAAGCTCCATTCAACGGCCTAGAGCACATTTGCGGTAAATTTCTTCGTGACGCAGGCGAGAACGATAAATCGTTTTAATCTTTTTTACAGATCAACATATTATGGGCGCGACCATTGTTAACGCATTTGGTAGCATGTCGGTACCGTTCTTATTAGCTAAAATCGCAAAAATGTGTATTTGGAAATAACACATTTTCAACATTTTGGGGTACTCTGATATGACCAATAACATTCAAAATGCACGTTTTCTATGCGACCTGACGAGCTTTAGCCGATGCAAGTCGCAGAATTGAAATCGGTTGGGATTTGTAAATGTTATAACAAATTTACCGCAAAAATGTGAATTTGGAAATAACACATTTTCATCATTTTGGGGTGCTCTGATATGACAAATAACGTACAGAATGCACTTTTTCTATGCGCCCTGAAGAGCTTTAGCCGATGCAAGTCGCAGAATTGAAATCGGTTGAGATTTGTAAATGTTATAACGAATTTACCGAAAATAAGCTCCATTCAACGGCTTAGAGCACATTTTCGGAAAATTTCTTCGTGACGCAGGCGAGAACGATAAATCGTTTTAATCTTTTTTACAGACCAACATATCATGGGCGCGACCATTTTTAACGCATTTGGTAGCAAGTCGGTACCGTTCTTATTAGCTAAAATCGCAAAAATGTGTATTTGGAAATAACACATTTTCAACATTTTGGGGTACTCTGATATGACCAATAACATTCAAAATGCACGTTTTCTATGCGACCTGACGAGCTTTAGCCGACGCAAGTGGCAGAATTGAAATCGGTTGATATTTGTAAATGTTATAACGAATTTACCGCAAAAATGTGAATTTGGAAATAACACATTTTCATCATTTTGGGGTACTCTGATATGACAAATAACTTTTAGAATACACTTTTTCTATGCGCCTTAAAGAGCTTTAGCCGATGCAAGTCGCAGAATTGAAATCGATTGAGATTTGTAAATGTTATAACGAATTTACCGAAAATATGCTCCATTCAACGGCTTAGAGCACATTTTCGGAAAATTTCTTCGTGACGCAGGCGAGAACGATAAATCGTTTTAATCTTATTTACAGACCAACATATCATGGGCGCGACCATTTTTAACGCATTTGGTAGCATGTTGGTACCGTTATTATTAGTTAAAATAGCAAAAATGTGTATTTGGAAATAACACATATTCAACATTTTGTGGTACTCTGCTATGACCAATAACAATCAAAATGCACTTTTTCTATGCACCCTAACGAGCTTTAGCCGATGCAAGTGGCAGAATTGAAATCGGTTGATATTTGTAAATGTTATAACGAATTTACCGCAAAAATGTGAATTTGGAAATAACACATATTCATCATTTTGGGGTACTCTGATATGACAAATAACGTACAGAATGCACTTTTTCTATGCGCCTTAAAGAGCTTTAGCCTATGCAAGTCGCAGAATTGAAATCTGTTGAGATTTGTAAATGTTATAACGAATTTACCAAAAATAAGCTCCATTCAACGGCTTAGAGCACATTTGCGGTAAATTTCTTCGTGACGCAGGCGAGAACGATAAATCGTTTTAATCTTTTTTACAGATCAACATATTATGTGCGCGATCATTTTTAACGCATTTGGTAGCATGTCGGTACCGTTTTTATTAGCTAAAATCGCAAAAATGTGTATTTGGAAATAACACATTTTCAACATTTTGGGGTACTCTGATATGACCAATAACATTCAAAATGCACTTTTTCTATGCACCCTGACGAGCTTTAGCCGATGCAAGTCGCAGAAATGAAATCGGTTGAGATTTGTAAATGTTATAACAAATTTACCGAAAATAAGCTCCATTCAACGGCCTAGAGCACATTTGCGGTAAATTTCTTCGTGACGCAGGCGAGAATGATAAATCGTTTTAATCGTTTTTACAGATCAACATATTATGGGCGCGACCATTTTTAACGCATTTGGTAGCATGTCGGTACCGTTTTTATTAGCTAAAATCGCAAAAATGTGTATTTGGAAATAACACATTTTCAACATTTTGGGGTACCCTGATATGACCAATAACATTCAAAATGCACTTTTTCTATGCACCCTGACGAGCTTCAGCCGATGCAAGTGACAGAATTGAAATCGGTTGATATTTGTAAATGTTATAACGAATTTACCGCAAAAATGTGAATATGGAAACAACACATTTTCATCATTTTGGGGTACTCTAATATGACAAATAACGTTTAGAATGCACTCTTTCTATACGCCTTAAAGAGGTTTAGCCGATGCAAGTCGCAGAATTGAAATCGGTTGAGATTTGTAAATGTTAAAACGAATTTACCGAAAATAAGCTCCATTCAACGGCTTAGAGCACATTTTCGGCAAATTTCTTCGTGACGCAGGCGAGAACGATAAATCGTTTTAATTTTTTATACAGATCAACATTACATGGGCGCGACCATTTTTAACGCATTTGGTAGCATGTCGGTACCGTTTTTATTAGCTAAAATCGCAAAAATGTGTATTTGGAAATAACACATTTTCAACATTTTGGGGTACTCTGATATGACCAATAACATTCAAAATACACTTTTTCCATGCACCCTGACGAGCTTTACCCGATGCAAGTGGCAGAATTGAAATCGGTTGATAATTGTAAATGTTATAACGAATTTACCGCAAAAATGTGAATTTGGAAATAACACATTTTCAACATTTTGGGGTACTCTGATATGACAAATAACGTACAGAATGCACTTTTTCTATGCGCCTTAAAGAGATTTAGCCGATGCAAGTCGCAGAATTGAAATCGGTTGAGAATTGTAAATGTTATAACGAATTTACCGAAAATAAGCTCCATTTAACGGCTTAGAGCACATTTTCGGTAAATTTCTTCGTGACGCAGGCGAGAACGATAAATCGTTCTAATCTTTTTTACAGACCAACATATCATGGGCGCGACCATTTTTAACGCATATGGTAGCATGTCGGTACCGTTTTTATTAGCTAAAATCGCAAAAATGTGTATTTGGAAATAACACATTTTCAATATTTTGTGGTACTCTGCTATGACCAATAACATTCAAAATGCACTTTTTCTATGCACCCTGACGAGCTTTAGCCGATGCAAGTGGCAGAATTGAAATCGGTTGATAGTTGTAAATGTTATAACGAAATTACCGCAAAAATGTGAAATTGGAAATAACACATTTTCATCATTTTGGGGTACTCTGATATGACAAATAACGTTTAGAATGCACTTTTCTATGCGCCTTAAAGAGCTTTAGCCGATGCAAGTCGCAGAATTGAAATCGGTTGAGATTTGTAAATGTTATAACAAATTTACCGAAAATAAGCTCCATTCAACGACCTAGAGCACATTTGCGGTAAATTTCTTCGTGACGCAGGCGAGAACGATAAATCGTTTTAATCTTTTTTACAGATCAACATATTATGGGCGCGACCATTTTTAACGCATTAGGTAGCATGACGGTACCGATTTTATTAGCTAAAATGTGTATTTGGAAATAACACATTTTCAACATTATGGGGTACTCTGATATGACCAATAACATTCAAGATGCACTTTTTCTATGCACCCAGACGAGCATTAGCCGATACAAGTGGCAGAATTGAAATCGGTTGATATTTGTAAATGTTATAACGAATTTACCGCAAAAATGAGAATATGGAAACAACACATATTCATCATTTTGGGGTACTCTGATATGACAAATAACGTTTAGAATGCACTTTTTCTATGCTCCTTAAAGAGCTTTAGCCGATGCAAGTCGCAGAATTGAAATCAGTTGAGATTTGTAAATGTTATAACAAATTTACCGAAAATAAGCTCCATTCAACGACCTAGAGCACATTTGCGGTAAATTTCTTCGTGACGCAGGCGAGAACGATAAATCGTTTTAATCTTTTTTACAGACCAACATATCATGGGCGCGACCATTTATAACGGATTTGGTAGCATGTCGGTACCGTTTTTATTAGCTAAAATCGCAAAAATGTGTATTTGGAAATAACACATTTTCAACATTTAGGGATACTCTGATATGACCAATAACATCCAAAATGCACTTTTTCTATGCACCCTGACGAGCTGTAGCCGATGCAAGTGGCAGAATTGAAATCGGTTTATATTTGTAAATGTTATAACGAATTTACCGCAAAAATGTGAATTTGGAAATAACACATTTTCATCATTTAGGGGTACTCTGATATGACAAATTACGTTTAGAATGCACTTTTTCTATGCGCCCCAAAGAGCTTTAGCCGATGAAAGTCGCAGAATTGAAATCGGTTGAGATTTGTAAATGTTATAACGAATTTACCGAAAATAAGCTCCATTCAACGGCTTAGAGCACATTTTCGGTACATTTCTTCGTGACGCAGGCGAGAACGATAAATCGTTTTAATCTTTTTTACAGACCAACATATTATGGGCGCGACCATTTTTAACGCATTTGGTAGCATGTTGGTACCGATTTTATTAGCTAAAATAGCAAAAATGTGTATTTGGAAGTAACACATTTTCAACATTTTGTGGTACTCTGCTATGACCAATAACATTCAAAATGCACTTTTTCTATGCACCCTGACGAGCTCTAGCCGATGCAAGTGGCAGAATTAAAATCGGTTGATATTTGTAAATGTTATAACGAATTTACCGCAAAAACGTGAATTTGGAAATAACACATTTTCATCATTTAGGGGTACTCTGATATGACTATTAACGTTTAGAATGCACTTTTTCCATGCGCCCTAAAGAGCTTTAGCCGATGCAAGTCGCAGAAATGAAATCGGTTGAGATTTGTAAATGTTATAACGAATTTACCGAAAATAAGCTCCATTCAAAGGCTTAGAGCACTTTTTCGGTAAATTTCTTCGTGACGCAGGCGAGAACGATAAATCGTTTTAATCTTTTTAACAGACCAACATATCATGGGCGCGACCATTTTTAACGCATTTGGTACCTTGTTGGTACCGTTTTTGTTAGCTAAAATAGCAAAAATGTGTATTTGGAAGTACACATTTACAACATTTTGTGGTACTCTGCTATGACCAATAACATTCAAAATGCACTTTTTCTATGCACCCTGACGAGCTCTAGCCGATGCAAGTGGCAGAATTGAAATCGGTTGATATTTGTAAATGTTATAACGAATTTACCGCAAAAACGTGAATTTGGAAATAACACATTTTCATCATTTAGGGGTACTCTGATATGACTATTAACGTTTAGAATGCACTTTTTCCATGCGCCCTAAAGAGCTTTAGCTGATGCAAGTCGCAGAAATGAAATCGGTTGAGAGTTGTAAATGTTATAACGAATTTTCCCGAACATAAGCTCCATTCAACGGCTTAGAGCACATTTTCGGTAAATTTCTTCGTGACGCAGGCGAGAACGATAAATCGTTTTAATCTTTTTTACAGACCAACATATCATGGGCGCAACCATTTTTAACGCATTTGGTAGCATGTCGGTAGCGTTTTTATTAGCTAAAATCGCAAAAATGGTGTATTTGGAAATAACACATTTTCAACATTTTGGGGTACTCTGATATGACCAATAACATTCAAAATGCACTTTTTCTATGCACCCTGACGAGCTTTAGCCGATGCAAGTGGCAGAATTGAAATCGGTTGATATTTGTAAATGTTATAACGAATTTACCGCAAAAGTGTGAATTTGGAAATAACACATTTTCATCATTTTGGGGTGCTCTGATATGACTAATAACGTACAGAATGCACTTTTTCAATGCGCCTTAAAGAGCATTAGCCGATGCTAGTCGCAGAAATGAAATCGGTTGAGAGTTGTAAATGTTATAACGAATTTTCCCGAACATAAGCTCCATTCAACGGCTTAGAGCACATTTTCGGTAAATTTCTTCGTGACGCAGGCGAGAACGATAAATCGTTTTAATCTTTTTTACAGACCAACATATCATGGGCGCAACCATTTTTAACGCATTTGGTAGCATGTCGGTAGCGTTTTTATTAGCTAAAATCGCAAAAATGGTGTATTTGGAAATAACACATTTTCAACATTTTGGGGTACTCTGCTATGACCAATAACATTCAAAATGCACTTTTTCTATGCACCCTGACGAGCTTTAGCCGATGCAAGTGGCAGAATTGAAATCGGTTGATATTTGTAAATGTTATAACAAATTTACCGCAAAAGTGTGAATTTGGAAATAACACATTTTCATCATTTTGGGGTGCTCTGATATGACTAATAACGTACAGAATGCACTTTTTCAATGCGCCTTAAAGAGCATTAGCCGATGCTAGTCGCAGAATTGAAATCGGTTGAGATTTGTAAATGTTATAACGAATTTACCGAAAATAAGCTCCATTCAACGCCTTAGAGCACATTTTCGGTAAATTTCTTCGTGACGCAGGCGAGAACGATAAATCGTTTTAATCTTTTTTACAGACCAACATATTATGGGCGCGACATTTTTAACGCATTTGGTAGAATGTCGGTACCGTTTTTATTAGCTATAATAGCATAAATGTGTATTTGGAAGTAACACATTTTCAACATTTTGTGGTACTCTGCTATGACCAATAACATTTAAAATGCACTTTTTCTATGCACCCTGATGAGCTCTAGCCGATGCAAGTGGCAGAATTGAAATCGGTTGATATTTGTAAATGTTATAACGAATTTACCGAAAATAAGCTCCATTCAACGCCTTAGAGCACATTTTCGGTAAATTTCTTCGTGACGCAGGCGAGAACGATAAATCGTTTTAATCTTTTTTACAGACCAACATATTATGGGCGCGACATTTTTAACGCATTTGGAAGCATGTTGGTACCGTTTTTATTAGCTAATATCGCAAAAATGGTGTATTTGGAAATAACACATTTTCAACATTTTGGGGTACTTTGATATGACCAATAACATTCAAAATGCACTTTTTCTATGTACCCTGACGAGCTTTAGCCGATGCAAGTGGCAGAATTGAAATCGGTTGATATTTGTAAATGTTATAACGAATTTACCGCAAAAATGTGAATATGGAAATAACACATTCTCATCATTTTGGGGTGCTCTGATATGACTAAATTGTACAGAGTGCACTTTTTCTATGCGCCTTAAAGAGCTTTAGCCGATGCAAGTCGCAGAATTGAAATCGGTTGAGATTTGTAAATGTTATAACGAATTTACCGAAAATAAGCTCCATTCAACGCCTTAGAGCACATTTTCGGTAAATTTCTTCGTGACGCAGGCGAGAACGATAAATCGTTTTAATCTTTTTTACAGACCAACATATTATGGGCGCGACATTTTTAACGCATTTGGTAGCATGTTGGTACCGTTTTTATTAGCTATAATAACAAAAATGTGTATTTGGAAGTAACACATTTTCAACATTTTGTGGTACTCTGCTATGACCAATAACATTCAAAATGCACTTTTTCTATGCACCCTGACGAGCTCTAGCCAAAGCAAGTGGCAGAATTGAAATCGGTTGATATTTGTAAATGTTATAACGAATTTACCGCAAAAACGTGAATTTGGAAATAACACAGTTTCATCATTTTGGGGTACTCTGATATGACAAATAACGTACAGAATGCACTTTTTCTATGCGCCTTAAAGAGCTTTAGCCGATGCAAGTCACAGAATTGAAATCGGTTGAGATTTGTAAATGTTATTACAAATTTACCGAAAATAAGCCCCATTCAACGGCCTAGAGCACATTTGCGGTAAATTTCTTCGTGACGCAGGCGAGAACGATAAATCGTTTTAATCTTTTTTACAGATCAACATATTATGGGCGCGACCTTTTTTAACGCATTTGGTAGCATGTCGGTACCGTTTTTATTAGCTAAAATCGCAAAAATGTGTATTTGGAAATAACACATTTTCAACATTTTGGGGTACTCTGATATGACCAATAGCATTCAAAATGCACTTTTTCTATGCACCCTGACGAGCTTTAGCCGATGCAAGTCGCAGAATTGAAATCGGTTGAGATTTGTAAATGTTATAACAAATTTACCGAAAATAAGCTCCATTCAACGGCCTAGAGCACATTTGCGGTAAATTTCTTCGTGACGCAGGCGAGAACGATATATCGTTTTAATCTTTTTTACAGATCAACATATTATGAGCGCGACCATTTTTAACGCAATTGGTAGCATGTCGGTACCGTTTTTATTAGCTAAAATCGCAAAAATGTGTATTTGGAAATAACTCATTTTCAACATTTTGGGATACTCTGATATGACCAATAACATTCAAAATGAACTTTTTCTATGCACCCTGACGAGCTTTAGCCGATGCAAGTGGCAGAATTGAAGTCGGTTGATATTTGTAAATGTTATAACGAATTTACCGCAAAAACGTGAATTTGGAAATAACAAATTTTCATCATTTTGGGGTACTCTGATATGACAAATAACGTACAGAATGTACTTTTTCTATGCGCCTTAAAGAGCTTTAGCCTATGCAAGTCGCAGAATTGAAATCGGTTGAGATTTGTAAATGTTATAACAAATTTACCGAAAATAAGCTCCATTCAACGGCCTAGAGCACATTTGCGGTAAATTTCTTCGTGACGCAGGCGAGAACGATAAATCGTTTTAATCTTTTTTACAGATCAACATATTATGGGCGCGACCATTTTTAACGCAATTGGTAGCATGTCGGTACCGTTTTTATTAGCTAAAATCGCAAAAATGTGTATTTGGAAATAACACATTTTCAACATTATGGGATACTCTGATATGACCAATAACATTCAAAATGCACTTTTTCTATGCACCCTGACGAGCTTTAGCCGATGCAAGTGGCAGAATTGAAATCGGTTGATATTTGTAAATGTTATAACGAATTTACCGCAAAAATGTGAATTTGGAAATAACACATTTTCATCATTTTGGGGTGCTCTGATATGACAAATAACGTACAGAATGCACTTTTTCTATGCGCCTCAAAGAGCTTTAGCCGATGCTAGTCGCATAATTGAAATCGGTTGAGATTTGTAAATGTTATAACGAATTTACCAAAAATAAGCTCCATTCAACGGCTTAGAGCACATTTTCGGTACATTTCTTCGTGACGCAGGCGAGAACGATAAATCGTTTAAATCTTTTTTACAGACCAACATATAATGGGCGCGACCATTTATAACGGATTTGGCAGCATGTCGGTACTGTTTTTATTAGCTAAAATCGCAAAAATGTGTATTTGGAAATAACACATTTTCAACATTTTGGGGTACTCTGATATGACCAATAACATTCAAAATGCACTTTTTCTATGCACCCTGACGAGCTTTAGCCGATGCAAGTCGCAGAATTGAAATCGGTTGAGATTTGTAAATGTTATTACAAATTTACTGAAAATAAGCCCCATTCAACGGCCTAGAGCACATTTGCGGTAAATTTCTTCGTGACGCAGGCGAGAACGATAAATCGTTTTAATCTTTTTTACAGATCAACATATTATGGGCGCGACCATTTTTAACGCAATTGGGAGCATGTCGGTACCGTTTTTATTAGCTAAAATCGCAAAAATGTGTATTTGGAAATAACACATTTTCAACATTATGGGATACTCTGATATGACCAATAACATTCAAAATGCACTTTTTCTATGCACCCTGACGAGCTGTAGCCGATGCAAGTGGCAGAATTCAAATCGGTTGATATTTGTAAATGTTATAACGAATTTACCGCAAAAATGTGAATTTGGAAATAACACATTTTCATCATTTAGGGGTACTCTGATATGACAAATAACGTTTAGAATGCACTTTTTCTATGCGCCCTAAAGAGCTTTAGCCGATGCAAGTCGCAGAATTGAAATCTGTTGAGATATGTAAATGTTATAACGAATTTACCGAAAATAAGCTCCATTCAACGGCTTAGAGCACATATTCGGTAAATTTCTTCGTTACGCAGACGAGAACGATAAATCGTTTTAATCTTTTTTACAGACCACCATATTATTATGTGCGCGACCATTTTTAACGCATTTGGTAGCATGTTGGTACCGTTTTTATTAGCTAAAATAGCAAAAATGTGTATTTAGACGTAACACATTTTCAACATTTTGTGGTACTCTGCTATGACCAATAACATTCAAAATGCACTTTTCTATGCACCCTGACGAGCTCTAGCCAAAGCAACTGGCAGAATTGAAATCGGTTGATATTTGTAAATGTTATAACGAATTTACCGCAAAAACGTGAATTTGGAAATAACACATTTTCATCATTTTGGGGTACTCTGATATGACAAATAACGTACAGAATGCACTTTTTCTATGCGCCTTAAAGAGCTTTAGCCGATGCAAGTCGCAGAATTGAAATCGGTTGAGATTTGTAAATGTTATTACAAATTTACCGAAAATAAGCCCCATTCAACGGCCTAGAGCACATTTGCGGTAAATTTCTTCGTGACGCAGGCGAGAACGATAAATCGTTTTAATCTTTTTTACAGATCAACATATTATGGGCGCGACCATTTTTAACGCAATTGGAAGCATGTCGGTATCGTTTTTATTTGCTAAAATCGCAAAAATGTGTATTTGGAAATAACACATTTTCAACATTTTGTGGTACTCTGCTATGACCAATAACATTCAAAATGAACTTTTTCTATGCACCCTGACGAGCTTTAGCCGATGTAAGTCGCAGAATTGAAATCGGTTGAGATTTGTAAATGTTATAACGAATTTACCGCAAAAATGTGAATATGGAAATAACACATTTTCATCATTTTGGGGTACTCTGATATGACAAATAACGTTTAGAATGCACTTTTTCTATGCTCCTTAAAGAGCTTTAGCCGATGCAAGTCGCAGAATTGAAATCGGTTGAGATTTGTATATGTTATTACAAATTTACCGAAAATAAGCCCCATTCAACGGCCTAGAGCACATTTGCGGTAAATTTCTTCGTGACGCAGGCGAGAACGATAAATCGTTTTAATCTTTTTTACAGATCAACATATTATGGGCGCGACCATTTTTAACGCAATTGGTAGCATGTCGGTACCGTTTTTATTAGCTAAAATCGCAAAAATGTGTATTTGGAAATAACACATTTTCAACATTTTGGGGTACTCTGATATGACCAATAACATTCAAAATGCACTTTTTCTATGCACCCTGACGAGCTTTAGCCGATGTAAGTCGCAGAATTGAAATCGGTTGAGATTTGTAAATGTTATTACAAATTTACCGAAAATAAGCCCCATTCAACGGCCTAGAGCACATTTGCGGTAAATTTCTTCGTGACGCAGGCGAGAACGATAAATCGTTTTAATCTTTTTTACAGACCAACATATTATGGGCGCGACATTTTTAACGCATTTGGTAGCATGTTGGTGCCGTTTTTATTAGCTATAATAGCATAAATGTGTATTTGGAAGTAAACACATTTTCAACATTTTGTGGTACTCTGCTATGACCAATAACATTCAAAATGCACTTTTTCTATGCACCCTGACGAGCTCTAGCCGATGCAAGTGGCAGAATTGAAATCGGTTGATATTTGTAAATGTTATAACGAATTTACCGAAAATAAGCTCCATTCAACGCCCTTAGAGCACATTTTCGGTAAATTTCTTCGTGACGCAGGCGAGAACGATAAATCGTTTTAATCTTTTTTACAGACCAACATATTATGGGCGCGACATTTTTAACGCATTTGGTAGCATGTTGGTACCGTTTTTATTAGCTAATATCGCAAAAATGGTGTATTTGGAAATAACACATTTTCAACATTTTGGGGTACTTTGATATGACCAATAACATTCAAAATGCACTTTTTCTATGTACCCTGACGAGCTTTAGCCGATGCAAGTGGCAGAATTGAAATCGGTTGATATTTGTAAATGTTATAACGAATTTACCGCAAAAATGTGAATATGGAAATAACACATTTTCATCATTTTGGGGTGCTCTGATATGACTAATATCGTACAGAATGTACTTTTTCTATGCGCCTTAAAGAGCTTTAGCCGATGCAAGTCGCAGAATTGAAATCGGTTGAGATTTGTAAATGTTATAACGAATTTACCGAAAATAAGCTCCATTCAACGCCTTAGAGCACATTTTCGGTAAATTTCTTCGTGACGCAGGCGAGAACGATAAATCGTTTTAATCTTTTTTACAGACCAACATATTATGGGCGCGACATTTTTAACGCATTTGGTAGCATGTCGGTACCGTTTTTATTAGCTAAAATCGCAAAAATGTGTATTTGGAAATAACACATTTTCAACATTTTGGGGTACTCTGATATGACCAATAACATTCAAAATGCACTTTTTCTATGCACCCTGACGAGCTTTAGCCGATGCAAGTCGCAGAATTGAAATCGGTTGAGATTTGTAAATGTTATAACAAATTTACCGAAAATAAGCTCCATTCAACGGCCTAGAGCACATTT